>ML838063.1:0-20944 GCA_009831015.1 Picea engelmannii | reverse complement strand
CAGGCTGGGGGCATACCAAGCTTAGTCTTTGTTCTTTCTCGTGCTTGTAAATACATGAGAATGCATCCAGGTAGAATTTTATCTCTTTTTCTGACCTGTATGGATACACGAAAAAGGAACCCCCTGGAGTCTCCTTTAAGCTCTTTTCAGACTCTCTAAACATGAAAATATTGCCGAGTGATCTTGCTTCCTTTCCCACTCATTAAAAGGTTTGAAAGGGCATCTTCCGAGTGATAATTTATCTCTCTTTCGGCCTCGCGAGACTAACATGACGAAAAAGGACAACATTGGAGTCATCTTTAAGTTCTTTTCAGACTCTCTAAACATGAAAAGATTATCGAGCACCTTGTTCTCTTCACGCTCGTTAAAGTATTTGAAGAAAACGTCTGTTGAGCGATAGCTTATCTCTTTTTCGGTCTCATCAGACTACTTTATGAAAAAGGAACCGAGAGAGTTCTCTTTTAAGTGTTTTTCCAGAGTCTATAATCATGAAAAACCTTCGAGTTTTCTGTCTTTTGACTCGCTAAAACGAACATGTACGGAACCGAACCCTTACTTCTTCTAGTTCGTTAAACAAAGGAAGAGGAACTTACTGAAGGTGAGTTATATCGAGCATGTGTTACCCTCCTCGAGCTCATTAAATTAAAAAGAGGTACTCGTCTATCTGGATGGGGGAAAATCTGAAAGAAGCAAGCCAAACAGTCTCTTGAGAACATTACCAAGTAATTCTTAGAGTCGCCCTTGAACACGACACTTTGTCTTTGCGCACATCTTAATCCAATGAACCTCTGCACTGAACCAATCCTTTGAGTTTCTTCCACTCCTTTGGGTCACCTGACGTAAGTCACAACATCCACTGCATCATCAAGTTTTGGTCCATGTAATGTTTCTGCTGTTGTGCCTCAGTGTTCAAGGGAAGTATCCGCCTTGAGAGTCAGCCATCACAAATATCTTGTCTCAATACCCATGTCAGTCCATGTTCATTTGATCTACCTATTACATCTCTATGTCCGTTTCATGTCGTTGATGGGGGATACATCAAGGCCCTCCTTCGACGAGCCTATTCCTGTCGACTTCAACACATTATCTAGGGACTAGACTTAGAAACCAATTAGTACTTTGGGACCTGCATGCCTCAATGGTAGGCCTCCTCACATTCGACAGGAGGTTTACATCATTGACCTCTGATCGGATGATTCCATGGATGTTCAACTTTAGCTCATCCATTCACATTCGTTGGAATGTACTAGGGTACCTTGGGAATCATTGACATTAATGGTGATCTCCCTCACGCTTGTTAACGGTTTACATCATTGACCAATAATCAAGTGGTTTCTGCCATGTTCGACATCAAGACATCTATTCACATGGTTAGATTCGTACTACATCGGGATCGGTAAGAAGACCCTGGGTTGAGTGATCACTTTGATATGTACTTTGCCCAGGTTGCGAAGGAGTTTCTCCTGAACAATGACACATATACTGTTACATAGATCCACTTTGTATTGGTCGTGGCTATGTCTTGTCATCTCGTAGATCCACTGTGTATTCTTCGTGGCTACGATTAGTTGAGGTCATGGGAGTATAGATCCACAGTGTATTTTCAGTGGCTATACCTTTTTATCAATACAATTATGGATCCACAATGTATTTTATGGTGGCCATATCTTGCAAGTCTTGATCACCCAAGCATAGGTATGCTTGCCTTGGGTTTGAAACATGTCATAATATTTGTTGGATGTTTATGTGCAATTTTTGTCAGGTTCTCGGCGTCTATACCCTTGCTTGAAAGTCTGCAAAGCATTTCAGTTATCAGTTCCTGTCTTCTAACTTCATACTTTGGGGGGCAATCTGTTACACATAGAAATTACTCACTTTGATAGTGTCACAAGTGTCGTCATTACAAAGGTCGCAAGTGTCGCACTTTGCTCACAAGTGTCACAAGTGTTAAAGAAAGCATACTGTCATGATGCCTATGTCGTGCCTATTATGACATGAGAAGGACACTTGAAACACCTTAAACATTTGATTTGGAAGAGAAGAAATGAGTCAGCAGGCTTATAAACCTTTTGCTATCTGAAAGCACCCCAAAAACTGAGTTTTAGAGGAAAGCGCTCCCCTATACCTCTTCTGGGAGCGCTGGCGCTCCCCCTTACACTGTCTGGGAGCGTTATAAAGCTCCTTTGGCCCTTTTGAGGGAGCGCTGGTGTCTTTAGGAGTGCTGGTGCCCCCCTTAAGCCTACTGGGGAGTGCTGTAGCACTCTGATGGCCCTTTTGAGGGAGCGCTACCTATTCTGGGCAACAGTTGAGTTGTTGAGATGAATGGGGGAAGGATATTTTCATTCTAAGAAGGCAGTTGAGGTCGAATCCCTAGTCCAACCATGATCTTAGGGCAGATCCTCAACTAAAGGAGGAAAATCCTCACCTTCCCCAGTGATATCTCAAGTTGTTGAGCCTCTCCAAGGCTATATAAGCAAGCTTTCTAATGGTGAAAGAGGACTGAAAAAGAGAGAATCACACCAAACTTATGATCTTATAAGTGGTGCTGGAACAAAGATATTTTGGAGGCAATAGACCTATGATCTCATAGGGAGCAATCAGTGAAGCTATCATCAGTCGGATTGTGGATCTTTTGAGCAAGGGGTAGACAAGGAGGACTTGACGAAACTGCTGCAATTCAGTCATGGCTATAAGCAATGTTTTGTCCTCATTAATATAATTTGCTTGGCCTGTTTCTTTTTAATTTGTGTTTAATATCACATGAATTAGTCTCTGTAGTAGATAAACCTATTTCGGACTAATCTTGATAGAGTAGGAAGTGGTCGTACTTTGTTTGTCGATAGGGCTTATTGAGGAGCGAAAGATTGGAGCTCAACTTGGAGCGTGCAGGGACAAACACCGGTAAAAGGTACTTCTTTTCTCCTTCCTTCTCAGACACTAGTCCACCTAGATCTAAAAGGAAGTCAGTGACCATGATAAGCACTTTCTATCTTAGAGTTAAGAGTTTAGCTCTTTGAGGAGATCTACTTGTCCGCAGGGAGATTTTCCTTCAACACCCTCCAGTGTGTGTATCCCTTAATGACAAGTGAGAATCAATATGTGTAATTATCCATCTGGTGGCACAATGCGCAAGAACATCACATGCACTGACTTAGAAATATAGTGAATGTCAATAATGGTTGATACAGAGGAAGATGCGGGTAACATGGTTTTGTGTACCGTTTCTAGGGTAGTGATAAATTGAGGGAGGGTCGGGCAGTGGTGCGTGTAATGGTCGTGTTGAGAGTAGATCGTGCAAGCGTTCCTAGTTCTCAAACTAGGAGGTTTGGAGGAGAAGGTTCCCACGAGGCTGGTGGAGTTGCGGGGGTGGGTAGTAGTGGTGTACTTATGGGTTTTGGAATGAGATTCCATAGCTCGGGTAAAGTGAGCCAGAGATTGGTAATGTGTCCAACGGTGTTGCACAATGTGCGTGGGGGTGGTATGCGGGGTGGGGAAGGGAGAGAAGGTTCCTTCTTTTTTGCATGTGCCTTGTTGGTTTGTGGCAGTGCCCCCTGTTCCGGAGTTAATGTCTCCTATAGTGGTAATATTTCCCCCAACCGTGTGACCGGTTGGGTGAGTGGATGGATGAGCCACTGATTGTGGTAATGGGACCGCGGGTTGCGGTGGAAGAGATAAACTTGGTACCATAACTAGTGGTTCTAGATACCATACAGGGATGGCTATGACCATTTTCGGCAAGGTGAGGGTAGCAACAACTTTATATGTTGTTACTACTAGGGGAGGATAAAAGAAGGGTATTTGGGTGATGGCCTGTGGGACTATTTTCCAAATGAGGATTTGACCCACGGGTGGTGGACTCTCCGATGTTCCGTCCCGAGGAGTTTGTATAGGGAGTTCATTAGGAAGTATTGAGGTTAGTTGGGAAGGAGTGGATGTGGAGTCTGATGAGCACTCGGTGGATGTGGGTTCAAGTATTTCTACTCCATCGGTCATGACAATACAAACAACGATGGTGGTGGGATTGAGGTGTGGGAAGCCTTGTTATGTACCCATCAAGGATGGATCTTGAAATAGCCCTAGTCCAACGTTTATCATTGGGACAAGGTAGGAGATCGAGCAGATAAGTGGAAGGATGTTATCATTGTGTCCTGATTGGTTGGCTTCATGGTGGGTCAATTGATCAATGGTGATGATTTTCCCATTGTGAGGGAAGAGCATGGTGCGGAAGACCAAGAAAGTTATAGCTTGCATGGCGTACATGTAGCTTCATCCAAAGGGGATATTATAATCCAATTGGGCATCAATGAATTTGATGTTGATGAGAATTGTCTTTCTCCCTAGCTTGACCAGAACATTTTGATACAAGACTTCTGGTTGGGATGGTCTACCATCATAAGATCGAAGGGTGATGGTGGAGGGGATCAACTCAGGTGACTGGAGTTGCTACCATGCTGATTTGGACATGATGCAAGTGGACACTCCTTTGTCTATGATGTAGCGATGGACAATGATATTCTGGATTTTGATAGGAATATGGAATGCGACTAAGGATGGGAGTCACGGGTCTGCTTTGTCTAAGTCAAATGTGATCAAACGAGTGTCTACAAGATCTACTGCCCCCAACTGTGAAAGCAATGCTTTTCGTTGGGAAGGGCATGTTTGAAGGACTTCCATAACTCACATGACAGTGGGCGATTGAGCAAGATTGCCAATAAGAATATAGCTATGGGCGGCCTAGGCATGGGGATTATGCACGTTCCTGTGCAAGGGTGCACGGGGCATGCAAGTGATGGCTTCAGTGTTAGGAAGCAAGATCGTCAATGGTTATCCAATTAGTGGCTGGGGAGTATCCAAAGTGCTCGGTAATGGGTCAAAGGGTGTACCATATTGGCGACTGTGAGTTTGTAAGAGGATATCCTTTTCAATGGTGAGGAGGAGGATGTGGTTGATGGTGTTCCTTGAGTGGGGCTGGTCAAGTGGAGGGAACGACCTCTGGGGGTGTGGGTCTAGGGCCTCTTCTAGTTGAGTATTAATGACTACTTGATGTGGGATAAGATTTTGTAATACCGCCAATGGTGGTGGTGGTATATAAGTGGGAGGTCCTTGTGGTGGACCTTGGTGGTTAGGTGCCCTTTGGGAGTTCATGGCTTCTTTCATACGTTTATAATTGACGATTTTGGGGAAGTAGTGAGTGTAATGGCCATATTCGCCACATAATGTGCAAGGGTAATTGGTTCGAAGATTGTTATTTCACCCTTGTCGTGGTTGGCCATTGTTATCGTCCCCTTGAGTATTTTGATTAGGTTGGCGCTAGTTGCCACCAACTTAAGGGTTTTGTGGAGGGGGGTTCCCTCCTTGTCCTTGGTTACCATTATTTCCTTTCTTCTGGTTATTGTTGGGTTGGTGAGGTGGATTGGCCGTATTCAACTGTTCAAAATCTTGAATCTGTTGAATAGGGGAAGGCTGAATGAAATTGACCCCTGCCTGGTGTTGTCCATGTGAGGTTACACCCCATTGGGGGGGACCTGGGAAGGGATAATATGGGTTACCCTATGGGGGTCCATATGGGTTGTAAGAAGTAGAGGCGGCTCCATTATTACTAGGTGGATATGAAGTTGTTGGTGGGGGTACCAGTTGTATGACATGGATTGGTGGAGGAAGGGTCATGGGTAGATGTGTACCCATGGTGGGAAAAGGAGGGGCCATGAATGGTGGTGGGGGACGGTAATACAGAGTTCCCCCATATGGTGGAAGGTATGGATTGGTTCCATATGCAGGTACATACTGTGCATGTGGCTAAATATGAGCCATGGAGCCAATCAACCCATCAACAACGTGAGATGTGTCAGGTTTGTCTTGGCCGAAGGGAAAAGGATGAGGATCATCTGGAAGGACAGTGTATAGGTACCCTGACTAGGAGTAGATGAGGTCAAATTGTTGCACCTTGGTGATGGCTTCATCTTCAGTTTGGGGTAGGGTTGTAGCCACATCTTTGGCAAGGGTAGGAACGAGTGATCGGAGGAACCAGTCTAACCTTTGTTGTGGAGTGGTATCCGCCTTGCATATTCTTCGACATCTATGCCACTCATGAATATGGTCAAAGATATGAACAATGGTGGTTTGTTTCCATTCTGAAAGAATCTCTAAACTAGTGTCATGACGAATAGGGAGTTGGAAAAATGATAGGAATGCTTTGGCTAGAGACTCGAAGGTTGCATGGGAACTTGACTTCTCATCTACGTACCATTTGGTTGCGGTTCCAGTGAGGGTTCTCTGAAATAACCATAGATGAACGAAATCTTCCATTATGTTATTGGAAGAACACCACAAGTGGAAGGACATGGCATGGTTGGTTGGGTCCTCTCTGGCTTTTCCTTCAAACTTGGGAATGTATGAAGGTAGTTTTGTGGGAATATTCGTCCAAGTAGGGTCGTGCAATATGGGATCATTTGTCGGTTTGGTTAGATCTGGGATGTTGAGTGAAGCTAAATAGGGCATGTCGGGGGTGGGTCTTACCATGTTATGTGCGAAAGTGGTTCTTTGGGAGCTTGTGCTTTGTGAGCAAGTTTGGGCTCTACCTCCTTGTGGTGGAGGGTTTGTTTGTGAGTTTCTTGGGATATTAGTTCTAAGTAAAGTGGCTCCTAGTAAGCGTGAGCTTAGTATCATATCATTGATTAGTGTATGTGATGGTACTACTGATGTCTCAATGAAATTAGGAACACCACCCAAAATGGGGGGTAAGTTTCTCAAGTGCCTAGAACAACGGTGATACTACGGTTCCCCTATGATTCTAGCCTAGAGGTGGGTGTGTGAAAAATGGTGGTGAAGGAAAATAGGACCAATTGCTTTCAAATTACTTTAAATAATATATTCATAAATCTACATGTAATCAAGTGATGAGAATCATACATCAAGACAATGTAAAAAGTGGTTTGGGTTTTTTGTAACTCCACGTGGGGGAATACGAATCAAAAAACAAATGCATGCTTCCTATCCGATGTAATGTCCTTCCTGTAAAATAACATTGGACCTCCAAAAAAGCACTCGATAGTGGTGTTGAAACCCACTTGAGGAGAAGCTAGTGAAGGGATGAACAATTAGTTATAATGAGGGGTGAAGGGGGCATATCCTGGAAGTACTGGAGATATTTCCCAACAACCATTCAAAATATGATTGAGGTGCGATTTCATCCCACAACCACCACCTTGGGTAGATGAAACCTAGATTGGGCTATTAAGCTACCTCCATCAAGCATGTCATTTAGATTTTCGGCCTCAGAAATTGGTCACAGGATGGATGCTTTCCAAGGGTTGGGTGACCCAAGGAGGCACGTAAAGAACAACTAGACCTTGATTGTCGACCCTTCACGGGTGTCTCCCTGCCTTATGGTATAAGAATGCTTGAGTGGGACGATTTTGGCACCCTAATTCACAACTTTCTAAGTTTCACGTGTGAAAATGATGATGGGGAGTTTTTTGGATTCCTATCCCCAAAATTGTAACTTATACTACCAAATTATTTTGTGTTCCTCATTTGGAGGTTAGAAAGTGGGTTGATTACTATTGATTTTTTATAATGGGAGAGTAGGTTGTGAAGCTGGGGTCATGGACCGACTTCATTTTTATGATGGTGTGCACAGAGACCCTTTTCTAAAAAAGTGAAGCCCAAAAGAGTTTCAAGTATCTAGTAAATAGGTTTTGGAATGAGTGAGAATGTGTGCAAGGGGTGGTGATGGGGATTTTTTTTTTAATAAGTTAAATTCAAGATTTTAGCATGGTGGACATCGTGTGGTCCTTTATTCTGTCTTGTTTAGATAACTTACTAAATTTGTTTAAATGACCCTTGCAAATGAAATAATCTTGAGCTAAGATGGTGGATATGGTAATCCTTACTTTGACTCTTTTATCTTCCTATGATGTTTTGTAATATAAGAAATCTTGAAAAATTGTCCCTAGATTGTGAAAATATGGACATTGTATGTGCCCTTTTAATGCTTTTATGATCCCTATGTGATTTACTCTAGAAATTTGAAACTATCCTAATATTTTTCACATGTGGGCATGTATGGGCCCTTACAAGTCTTAGATTTACGTCCAAAAACGAGCTAAGAGGTATTGACCTCTCCTAGAGATTTGGTTGATTTTTTCTTTAAGGGAGATGAAGACTTGGTTAGGCAATCTCTTTTCTGATTTCCAAGATCACACTAAGGTGGGAGGAAAGAGCACACTCTAAGATTACTTAAATACGTTTCTAGTCCTGAATTAGAGTGATGACTTTGTAAAAAGAAAAAGCAGATAATGAAATTCACATGCTAAACTTTAGGCCATCCATGTGGCAAGTAAGGAAATAAAAGATGCAAGGGTTCTTTTTATCCTCCCTAAATTTCTAGCTGTGGTTTTAAGCTATGTACGCACGAGGGGATCTCCAAGCCTGCTCTTGCTGGCTTTTACAAAGTGCTAAAATCAAATATAAACTATTGAGTGGCAGTGGGCAACTCAAGCCTTACAATTTTGCAAATTTAAGACAGGTGCATGGCAGAATCAGAAACAATTGTGCACAGTGCGCAAACCGCGTAGTTTAAGAGTTCTGACAGAGCACAGATGTGCGCAGACCACGTGTCTTTTCGTCTTGAACCCGCACGCACACAGAGAAGATGGAAGGACCAAAATTTTGACTTAACTATCTAGTTAGGCTATCAAGACAACACAATAGTTTGTTAGTTGATTAGTGGCTCAACTAAATAGAAAACAAGAAGTAAATAACGAGGAAACACAACTAAACTAAGCATGTAACAACTAAAATAGATGCAAGAAAGACACACAAAGAATAGCTACCAAATGATACTGATCTTCGAATTGATAACACCTTGGAGAAATATGGGAACTTATGAGTCTCCTCTTCCTCCTTGGGAAGTCTCTTGAGTCCTCAAATACAAAGTTTTCTCTCTTTTAACAATGGATAAAAATGGAAATACAATGGTGAAGAATTGATGGTTGAACTTCTCAAGAGGAGAGAGGCTCAACCTTTTCTATGGATGCTCAAAGAGTTCTAAGATAAAGATGGCTTCTGAAAGACAAATTGAACAACATAACAATACTCAAATTGCTTCTTCTTTTTTGCATACAATGGCCCTTTATTTATAGGAGGATGGCAAGATTTTTCCCAACTAGTTTCAAATGTGAATGGGAGGCCCTTGGAGGTACCTCCCATCCTTTTTAGTGATCCCAAGGCGAAATTTGGGGGCAATTTTGGGTATGGGGGAGATCCACTCCATCCCAAAAGTGGTTGATGCTCAACTAAAATCATCAATGCGTTGTTTCTGCGTCCGCGAGGGTCTTTCGACTGTCATTCGCGCAGACCGCGCCATGTGCGCGTCGTACATTGTGTTATCCCACATGGATTTGCATGCACTGCTTTTGCTAGATGTGCACGGATTTCTAGAACCACTTCTATATAGTTTTATGATTGTCTTGCCAAGATGAGTGTAATCCTTCCACAAGTATTGGTAGTATGTTGTGTTTGTGTTAACTATTTCTTCATCCATTGTTTGCGTTTGTGGTGAGCCATTTTTCGGTGATGACAATGTTTTTATCTAACCTTCATTAATTGTCAAAATTTACTATAGGTACCAAGCCTTACAACCATTTACTTGTGTTTGGATCCATTGTGGATCATCTGTTCAAATTTTTTTATTAAAAAAAGTATGTATTCACTCGAATGTTTTGTTGAGTTTTTTGAAATTTGTAGATTAGGACTCATTTTGGCCTTTTAATTGAATTGTCTTTGACTTCTAATCTATCATTACTTTCATAGGCAATAAAAATATTAGTTCCCTTGATAATTTTACAATGAGCATTTGTATTTTGACTTGAGAATGAAAGCGCTAGTATTAATAGAGGTATTTCATATGATAGATTGTTGGTATTGCATGTATAATATAAATTTATGAAATCATTTGAATATACATAAGAATGTCAAATCTCTTAAGTTTCATAAGAGAATTTCATCTCGACTCAATTTTGATAAGAGTTTGTTGTGCTCGCACATTAACCTCCCTAATTTATTCTCTTATCCTTTCCCTAAGAGAATAAATTGCCCCCCCCCTTCTAAAATTTTGTACTAAAAAGTCTCCCATTCTCTCTCGTGCAAATGACAAAGCTCAAACCTCTCTTCTCATTATCTATGCTTTACCACTTGCATCGTTTCTTCAAATCACTTTGATTTGTTAATACATGGAATTGACTAGTTCCCTCTTTATTCGCCCATACATAGCGTATCGATGAACAACATTCTTCTTCGTCGATACATCCAATACCTATGAGTTAGTGATTTCCCTGCTAATACATCGGTGTACTACCTTCCATGTTCGTTGATACATCACATATCGATGAAGTACCTTCATTTCTCTCTGATACATAGTGTATCGGTGAGGTTCGTCTCTCCACTATGATGCACCACTTTCCCATGAGTTTCCCTTTTCTATTGTCGATGTGCCATTGGAGAGATGTTGTCCCCTCATCGATGCTAAGTGTACCAACAATGATCTTCTCATCCTCACTGACATAGACCTCGTCAGTGACTCTCCTGCATCTTGAGATCTCTTCCATTTTCCTCCAATCTAGTTGTTTCTCACTACTCTTGTCAGTCAAGCTCCTATCGTTTCTATTGGTTAATGTTTTTACACCTAACTAAATAACTAATAATTGACCGCATACCTTGCCTGATCTACTTCATGTTGTGTCCATAATTAGGTTGTTCATGTCACTAGTAGATTTCATTGTGCATGTCATATCAACTTACTTACTTTGCGCTTCTTGATTTTACGAGTAAACCATGATCACGAAAGTGTCATCTACCATTAGCTAGTCTAATTGTGGCATATATAAGACTCACACTAGATTTGAAGTGCATATCATAGGAGAATTACTCCTCCTAGATCCTAAATAGTGTTAAGTACTCCAAATGTCTCTCACTATAATCTCCTCCTGGTGCTCTGCACATTCCAAAATATGACACCTCAATCAGGCATCTTATGAGAAAGTTATGGACTTTGGAACTCAAGCTCTTGTTGTCAGTAAAAGGACACTTATATTTTTTTTCGATTTTGTATTCCCATGAAGGAAGAGTTGTCGAAAACTTATCTGAAACACGTCGAAGAAGTTCCTTTAATGAGCTCTGGTTCATACAGGAGGAGTTCCAATGAACTCCTCTGAAATTTCTTTCAAATTCCTTCGAAACCATCAGAGGAGTTCCCCTAAAATCCTCTGAAACTATCGGAGGAGTTCCCATAAACTCCTCCAAAATTTAATTCAAAATGCGTTGAAAGGAAAAGGAAGAGTTAATTCAAAATGCTCTGAAAGGCAAAGGGAGAGTTAATTCAAAATGCACCAAAAGGAAAAGGGAGAGTTAATTCAAAATGATCTGAAAGGCAAAGGGAGAGTTAATTAAAAATTCTCTGAAAGGAAAACGAGGAGTTTATTCAAAATGATCCAAAAGGCAAAGGGAGAGTTAATTCAAAATGCTCTGAAATGGGAAGAAAGCCCTACCAAACTATCGTTTGTATTTTGGCCATAACTTTTGATTCGAACACCCGTTTTGCACGTTCCTTATACCCTTGGAAAGGTATTTCCGAGATCTACAGCTTAACGTTATATTATTTGAGAAATTTGTTACTAAGTTTTTACATTTTTCAAGATGAATATATAACACCTTATTGGAAGCCCCAAAGAATGCAACACCTCAGCTGCGAGTAAAGGAACCACAAATCGAACTCAAGGAAGTTTATGTGAAATTTCAATTAGTTAATTGTTCAATTTTATGGGTTTGAATGCTTGTTTAATTGTTTATTTGAGGTTTCTCCGATGCCACTCATTCGTTATATGTTAAATGATTCCAGGTACCAATATGAAGAGGAGGTCATACTCAACTTTCCCGCAATAAGATATGTAGCCAAAAAATGACAAAGCAAGAGTAACAACAATTTTTGCAGTGATAGGGAAGCAACGAAGGGAATCAAGATCGAACAACTTAAGAAGGAGTCTGAATGCTATGACGATCAATGCCCGTTATGCTCAAGCCAATCATTACGGTGGATGAAGCGCACTATAGTCGAAATCTATGATGGCTCACCAGTGCTAGAAGACAATTTCGAATTGTAACTGTTGTCTTTGTTATCTCATCATTATAAAGAAAATAAAGACAAAATATGGTAAATGAAAGGTCACGAGGGGTAGGTGGAAGGCCAAGAGTCATAGTGAGCCTCAATGAATACTAAAATGGTACCCAAAGAAAGGGATTTTTGGCTCTTCAAACATTGTATATTTCTGAACTATTTTGGGAATACAATGTTAACTAAAATCGAGAAGCCATACCTTGAAGTTTTCATGTACTATTGTTGAAAATATTAATACGGAGAAGCCCCGAGGGCCAACTTTTGACAGAGAGAAGAACCTGTGTGTGTTGTTGTTTTGCTACGAACTATTTCAAGTGAAATGCATGTTGTTCACATGGGCTGTAAGGACATGTTTGTTTATAAACTATTATGATGCAATTTATGTTACTCTTACATTTTTGTTACTCTTTCTTATATTACTTGTCCTAAGCGAATGAGTTATTAATGTATGCATAAACATGACTTAGAATTTTATGGTTATAGACTTGTATGCATGTGTTTTGAACAATGCACCTTCATGACAACTATCTGATTGGGGTTTATGCATAGTTTAGTTTCATTGCAACTTGTTCACTTATGTTAATTCACTCCTAGCTAGGATAGGATGGATTAGAATTATATTATACTTCTGCATTTACATAGTCTTCATCTACATCTTTCATTTTCATAACCATCCATCATTCACCCTCATCGGTGGACCGGGCCGCAATTAGTAAAACCAAAACCAATAATGGTTGTCGGGCTAGAATCTGGATCAGTTCCCTATTTTAAATGGTGAGAGGTCTAATTGGAACTTCTTAGTGGGGGTAACCCCTGTTGTTGACAAAGGATGATTTCTGACCCGTCAACAGTTTATCAACCCTCGTGGATAAACAACAAAAAAATTCATACAATTATGTCCATGAAGCTAGGTACTATAGATTTTGCATTGTAAGAATGTAGGTTTTAAGTTTTCTGGAGGACACCACAAATTGAGGGCATGGCACATGAATTAGGGTATAATTTCAAGTTCACAACAATAATAACATGATCATCTAACTATTGCATTGGTTAGCGATGCATATTCCTAATTGAAAAACAAAGAAATATAAACATTGCATGTAAAAACAAAGGAGAAAAAACTAACTTAAAAATACAACTTTAATATCTCAAGGTAAATGTCACATAAATATTGTTGTGAATGAAAACCATGTAATATGTGAAATTCTACCATAAAACACACTCTAAGAGTTGTTTCTATATTTGTCACATATACTCAAATACAATATCCCTAAATCTGACTAATTTTTACAACCCATGTTGAGCTTAACATCCTAGTTGAACCTCTTAATCATAAATATCACTTCTATTATCATTGTCATATTCTAAAATCTATATAGAAAGTGACCACAATATAATTGAATATATAAATATCCTTAAAAAATATAGTTTCACTAATAATCACATTAAATCATTAACCGTAACCCTAAAATGAATATATTTTAAACAAAACATAAATATAAACATAATCGAAGGAGGGACTAACTCATTTGCAATTATTTAACTTTGTTTTAAACATATATTCAATTAAATGTATATACACAATAAAAATGTACCTATCAATGACATGAGCACCTTTTAATGGACTTTTGACCATTGATTTTTGCAAGTGCCTTTTCTCAACTACAAGGTGTTATTGTTCTCTTATGCAATATATAGTTGCATTAAATTTTGAATGTTAATTATTGATTTAAAACTTTATGTTCACAAGTGATACAAACAATTCCTATTATGAGTGTTTATTTATTTATTTTTAAATTAAGGTTATTTAGTTTATTTATAATTAAAATTGTATGTTTATTTAAGTTTGAATTTGGGTTCACTTGGATCGGGTAACATGGAGGCACCTCATGACTCAAAGTGGGACACTTCATCCGCCCCTACTTGGCAGCTTTGCGACCCTCCATGGCAGTCCTAGACCTACCACCCCATCCCCTCACCTAAATGCCTAGCCCACACTCATACCCCTTGGTGTGCATCTGTCCTCGCCATTTGTTGGTATCACTTCTCTTATCCGTGCAATGACAATCTGGAACCATATGCAATTAGTGATAGTAATTGTGTCATGCAACACCAGTCTGATACCTCCTTTATCGCTTCCCCTTCAGTTTTTTTACCCTCTACTGCGACATAGTATCATTATCTACTATTTGGATCTGTATTCCTTTCGACCTTGGTCTTGCTTGGCACCCACTCTGTCACCCGCCAACCCCCAAGTCATCCTCCCCGCTGTTCGTTTTCCTCACTCTGTAACTACTGGTCATTATTCTAAAACTCCAATGTCACATGGTGGCCAATGCCAGTATGCCTATAGTCATTGGGGTGGCTCATTAAATCGCTAGACATAGGTTGTTGTTGCTCATGCGGCTAAGATATATGAGGTGCACACTCCTTTAGCTCATGCGGCTAAGATATATGAGGTGCACACTCCTTTAGAAGTCCAGGCCGAATTGGACCTAGTAGAAGTTGGAACCCGTGTTCTCTGACACTTTATTGACAATGAGGTAGTGGATGAAAATATTGGTTCTTGGATCCTTGACCTTGGCACTTATCGAGCCTGCACCATATATTCCAAAACTTTTGATATATATTGAACTCTTAAGACCCTTATGAGGAAAGTTCTTGTGGAGAATGATGAGGCTCACCAAGAGATTTTCTAATGGCTTGACGAAGTGCAACAACAACTGCAAAACATGGACAAGAAGCTTGAAAATTTGGCCAGCTAGTACGCTGACAAAGTCAGAACAAGCCTGGAACACTCTCAAGCAGTGGTGCCTCCTATAGAGGCTTTCTCTGGTCTGCCTCCTTGATTTCCTATGCTTTTTCATTTATTTTTCTGGTTTTATTGTCATGGAGGTTGGGAGGCTTTAGCCCCGCCTTTGAATTGTTGCCAGGATTATTATAGATATCAATATGTAGCTGCAACAATAGTCTATTATGTAAACAATGCCATCTATTGTTTTTTGTGGTCTCAAGTTGCCAAGGATATGTGGCTAGTCTAGTTTCCCAGCAATAGACTAGACACAATTATTTTGTAATTTTATGAGTTTACAATAATAGAAGGTTGCATGAATGAATAGATTACCAAAAAAAAAAGTTGAATTCGGATTATTAATGTAATGGTACTTTGTTTCAATCATAAGAAGATAGGCAATATAATTTTTTCTTTTTCTTTTTTCTTACAAAATAATATAAATAAATAAAATTCACTTTTTTTTTTCTAGCATAGAACAAAAAAACATTATTTATGTGCCCGAGGCACTTACAACATGTCAAGGAATTTTCATAACTTCCACAAAAATAAGGATCACATAAAAACATCAAGTGTGTCATATTTTTGTTTTGAGTTCATCAGAGTCTATCTTACTAAAATTATCACTAACAAGCCTAGAACCATCACAAAAAATATTGATCCTCCGAGGAGGAATATAGCCAATAATCAATTGTTTGTACAAATAAAACATCTAAACCATAAAATAATAAAGTAAATAAACCTCACATGTCAAAGCCAACAAAAAATATGTTAATTGAATATTTCCATAGTATAAATAGTCACCCCTCCATCCAAAGATTCTTCTACATGTAATTTTCCTTCTCGTAGATGTAACATGTCCTTTGATAAAGAATCATCAACGATATTAAATTCTCGGTAAACATGTAAGAAGGAAATATGATCAAATAAAGGAATAACCTCTTTAAGTTGTTCTTATAGGGGTTGTAGTGTCATCAAACACATATTTTGTTCCCCATTCGTCCATTTGATCACAAACATCAAGTCACCAAACACTTGTAGCTTCTTTACTTCCTTTGATATTGCTAAACTCAACAAAGTCCTTAGTGCCATCAATGCATAATTCTTTGTGACTAAGCCTATAACATAATTAAACTAAAGAAAAATGCTTCCATTGTCTAGCCCTTCATAAGCCCCATCAAAAAATTCCCAAGACACAATCCGTTAATTAATAGGTCACTGGTATATCTAGGAACTTTAACTTGCTGCTTCTCTTTACATAATTAAAGAGGCTTAGATTTGCACAAAAGTTTTAAATGTTGGAACCTTCTTGTTTTCAAATAAATAAGCATTATGTGTGATCCATATTCCCTACAACACAAGACAAGGGATATCTCTAAATACATTAAGTTCCTTTCTATGAAAGCATGAATTTAGAATCCTCAATGCTATCTTCAGTCCAAATGTTTTGAAAACCCATCTTCTACTTGACATCCTGCCATATTTGTTTTTCATAAACATATTTTATGACTAGATGTGTTATAGTTTCCTCATCTTGCAGGGATAAGCTACATGCACTAGGGCCTTGAAACATCTTTTTTTTGTAATAAGTCCTAGGTTAAAACTTGATCTTTTAATGCCAACCAAAAGTGTATCTTGGTTTTCAAGGGGGTCCTGACCTTCCAAATTTACGTCCACCACCATCTCCTATCATGATTTGTATCAACAATACCTTTTGAAAATAACAACTTGTACCCTAATTTCGAAAATATAAGTCAACAATCTTATTTGTGCCCCACTTTAGAGAATCTATCTCATCCCTTGCTTTGATGTGTCTTCCTTGGTGCTCCATTACAAACTAAGACCAAGTATCTTGCCAAACACCGACAACACAAAAAAACAAGCTGAATTCCACCCTTGATGCCAAATCTATATGCTATCTTGATCCATAATTTGGTTTAATGTATGTTAAGCTTGATCATGAAGCATATGGATCATCTATGGAGGGAGCCTAATAGTGGGCCTACAACCCAGAATTGCATCAACTCCAATTCTCACTTGTGTTACATCACCATCGCTCCAAGTTATATGATTCCAAATAATGGGAAAGGCTAAGACTAGGGCATTCCACTAATTGAGCCCACTCTTAAAACTTCTCCTTAGGCTCCTTATCCAATCCAACAAAGAGTTTGGGCCAATATATTTTTATACTATAATATTCCTCCACAAACTGTCTATGGTGGTTATGTTGAGCACACACTTATACTAAGAGGGGGTGGTGGTGAATCGATATAAGAAAATATTTTACTTATTTAAACATTAATCAACCACAAGAAACCAATCACACATAAGATCTATCAATTATAGAACACCAAACACAAGATTTACGTGGAAACCATTTTGGGAGAAAACCCAAAAAACTTCTCTTCATAATTCTTCGTAGGCACCAACCTACTAGAGACATCAATCCCCATTGATACAAATCCTTGTAGGCACCAACCTACTTTTACGGATCTTCATAGGCACCAACCTATTGGAGACACCAATCCCCACTGCTAAGCACCAACTTAACAAGAGACACCAATCTCTTCGTTTGAGTAGCACCAACCCTTAAGTTAAAACTTCTTCTTTAGTGTATATGATTTCTTCAAACGATGATGAACCTTCACATTGCCTTCACCAAATCTCCTCACAACTTCTTCGCATATATATTCTTCTTTCCACAACTCTCATTTTCTCATAATGATATTCAATCTTTGTCTTCGAATATTGTTCTTTAGAAGGATACTACATTTTCACTCATCCCCTTTTACCTCTAATGCTTCTTCCTTTTAAACCTATTTATGTCTCTTCATGGAGAATGGTGATGATTACAAGAGACACGTTGATCATTAATTAAATAATTAATTTCTCTTTTTTATTCTCCTAAAGAAGAGCCCATGGTTTTGGCAACTGAAGGTATTTTCCCATGGTATATATTTTTTATTTACTTTGATAAACATTTCTTTACTTTGGTGAATATTTCTTTACCAAATTATTTGTACGTAAATATATTTACACAAAATGTCAATGACAATATAACTATCATATGTCTACTTTGACATCAATGAAAATATGTTCAACAATCTATGCCTTTGTCATTGATGGCAATCCTGCAATGAAACACATTATCCACTAGAAATAGAAATAATTTCTCCCCCTTGTTGCAATACCCCCCCTATATGTAACTCTCCCCCTTTGACATCAATGGAAAAGAGATGCTCCCCTTGAACTTATGATTCTTCTTAATCACTTAGTGACTAAATGAGATGGATATTACTCCCAATTGTTGTTTGAGATATTCAAACGTCTCTTTGGGAAGGGGTTTTGTGAAAATATACACAATCTGTTCTTTGGTGGCAATATATTCCAACTTGACATTATGGTCTGCTACTTGTTCTCTTAATAAGTAATATTTGATTGGAATATTCTTTGTTCTCAAGTGCATAACATGATTCCTTGAAAGATTTATTGCACTTGTGTTGTCACAACGTATTGAGATTAGATGATCATATTCTACCTCAATATCTTTCAATGCATGCTTCATCAAAAAACTTGTGTGCAACATGATGTTGTTGCTATATACTCAGCCTCTACCGTGGATAGAGAAAATGAAGGCTATTTCTTTCTCAACCAAGACACTAGACTGTTTCCTAGAAATAATGCTCCTCCACTTGTACTTTTCTTATCATCAACATTCCTTGCCCAATCTGCATTTGTATATGTTTTTAAAGTAAAATCTTTACCTTTTGATTACCACAATCCCAAGTCCAAGGTTCCCTATAGATTTCTAAATATTATTTTCAATGCTTCCATATGAGTCTCTTTTGGTACAGCTTGAAACATTGCAACCAATCCTACTGTTTGCATAATGTCCGGCCTTGATGTCGTCACGTATAGTAGCCTGCCAATCATTGACATGTACAATGTTTGATTTGCTTTCGAAGATTCATCATCTTTTCTCAATTTACAACCTGTGACCATGGGTGTGCTGACTGGTGAACAATATTCCATTCTGAATTTCTTCAACATTTCCTTGATATACTTGGCTTGTAAAATGAATATGCCTTTGTTAGATTGAGAAATCTGTAAACCAAGAAAGAATGATAGTTCACCAAGCATATACATCTCAATTCCTTTTGCATTTCCTTTGCAAACTCTTGACACATTTTGTTTAAACTACCTCCAAAAATGATGTCATCTACATATACCACAACAATTAACTGATTTTTATTTTCTATCTTGATGTAGAGATTGTTGTTCACAATTCCTCTTTTGAATCCTTGTTGTTGTAGTTATTTATCAAGTCTCGAATACCAGGCTCTAGGGGCTTGCTTTAGCCCATAAAGTGCTTTCTTCAATTTGCACACATGATCCTTGTTTTATAATAATAATAACCCTTCTGGTTGTTCAATGTATACTTCTTCCTCTAGATTTCCATTGAGAAAGGCTGACTTGACATCAATCTGATAGATTTTGAAGTTCGTAAAACACGCAAATGCGAAAAACATCCTGATAGATTCTAGTCTTGCAACCAAGGAAAATGTTTCTTCGAAATCAATACCTTCAACTTGAGCATAGTCTTTACAAACCAATCTTGATTGATTTCTCATTACTTGCCCATATTCATTCAACTTTTTCCAAAAACCCACTTGGTGCCAATCACATTTTCATCTTTTGTCCTTGTAACAAGTTCCCATGTCTTATTGTTCTCGATTTGATTTAGCTCTTCTTTCATAACATCAATCCAATGCTTATCTTCGCTAGATTTTGTAATGTTCTTAGGCTCTATTTAGATAACAAGGAGAAGTTTGCATGTTCTGGTACACTTTCTAGTCTTCTTCTAGTTTGAACTCCCGTATCTTTATTACCAAGAATTAGATTTTTCTGAATTATTATTTTGGACAAATCTAGATGGTGCCTTTGTATTTTAATGTCTTGTTCATTCTTGTTCTTCTTCTTTCCAACTCATCTCTTCGGGATGTTCATTTGTTTGTGATTTCTCCTTTTGAGGCCTTGCTTCATCCATTACATTTGCATTGTCTACAATTTTGCACGATATTTTATTGTAACATCTATAAGACTTGCTTTTAGATTAATAACCAAGAAGGATACCTTCATTAGCTCTAGAGTCAAATTTTCCCAAATCCTCATCATCTCTCTTTATGTAGCACTCATTCTAAAAAAAATTGAAGTATTTAACTATTGTTAGTCTACCCTTCCATAATTCATAAGGTGTTTTGTTGTTGTTGAATTTGATTTTCTCTCTATTTAGAATGTAAACTGCTTCTCGCCAAAACCTGTCTGATAGCTTCGCTTCCTTTAACATTGTTCTAGCCATCTCTTGTACGGTTCGATTCTTCCTTTCTACCACTCCATTATGTTGCAGAGTTCTTGCAGCTGAAAAATGTGTCTTTATTCCATGAAGCTCACAAAACTCTTCAAAGTCATTTGAGATAAATTTACCTCCTTGATTTGATCTCGAGCACTTGATTCTTAAATCAATTTCATTTTCAACCAAGGATATAAATGCTTTAAACTTATCAAATGCTTCATATTTGTCTTTTAAGAACGCAACCCATGTCATCCTTGAGTAATCATCAATGAGCAACATGAAGAAATTTTCGCCTTGTAAACTTTGTGTTCTTGTTGGCCCACAAAAGTCCATATGTACAAGTTCCAATGGCTTTGATGTTGAGTATTCCTTTGACTTGAAGCTTGCTTTTGTCTGTTTCCCATGATGACAGTGCTTGCAAATAGTGTTTGAAGGTTTTGTATATTTGGCATATCTCTCATTTCTTATTTACTGTTGATTTTCACTAGATTATCAAAGTTCATATAACCCATTCTTCTATGCCACAACCAACTTTCATCTATTTGTCCCATATATCATTTTCTCCTTTGATTTCATCGAGAATATATACATTATTTGAGGTTCTATTTGTATTTTCCACTAATCTTTC
>ML838062.1:21217-44821 GCA_009831015.1 Picea engelmannii | reverse complement strand
AGCGCTATGGTGGGATGAACTGCAAGCTGAACGCAGGAGAAATGGTAAGCATAAAATAAAAAAATGGGATAGGATGGTAGCCAAGCTGAAAGCCAATTTTATCCCAAAGGATTACCAAATCAATCTGTTCAGAATATTGAAAAACCTGAAACAGAGAATCTTATCAGTGAAGGAGTACACTGAGGAATTTTACTGACAAAACATCAGGGCCGGACATAAGGAAAATGAAGATAAAAAGACAACTAGATATATCAATGGATTGAGAGACGAAATACAAGAGGAGATCAACATGATGTCTGTCGGTAAAGTCGAGGATGCTTATCAAGTAGCCTTGAAAGCTGAAGAAAAATTGGCCAGGAAGCAAATACAACGAAGCAGAGGAGGAAACTCAAGTGGAGGTAAGGGAAATACCAGAGAGAAGTTCTAGAAGCTGAAGCATGAAGCTGACAAACAACATAGTCACCATGAGAAAGGTGGAAGTTCTAAAGAAGGATAGCATGGAGGAAGAAGCTCATTTTCCAGAGGAAGAGGATGAGGGAGAGGCAAAGGATGCGTAGTTAAATGTTACACATGTGGAAAGGAAGGGCACAAGTCTTGGGAATGTCTCGAGAGAAAGAATGAAGGAGGAGGTGAAGCACACATTGCTGAAGAACATAAGCATGTGGAAGCAGAAGTAGCAGAAGGAGGGAAGAACCTCATGATGAGGAAGATTCTTCTTAAACCAGAGAAGGAACCATAGGAACCAGTTCAATGAACAAGTCTATTTAGAACTACTTGCAAGTCAAAAGATAGGGTTTGGAAGGTGATGATAGACAGTGGGAGCACGAACAATTTATTATCCACAAAGATGGTGGAGAAGCTGGAGTTAAAGACAACTGCATATCCAAACCCATACAAGGTATCCTGGTTGTAGAAAGGACATCAAGTGATGGTAAGTCAACAATGCCAAGTTGAATTTAAAATAGGAGGTTACAGAGATGAAATATTGTGTGATGTAATTCCTATGGATGTTTGCCATATTTTATTGGGGAGACCATGGAAATTTTACCGAAAAGTTATTCATGATGGAAGAAAGAATACTTATACCCTAGAAAAGAATGGTAGGACACATATGTTGTTACCAATAGAAGACAAAGAGCAAAATAAGGAAGCTAGTTCAAGTATACTTCTCATGAGTGGGAAGGAACTCCTGAAAGAAGTCAAGAAGGAAAAGGAAATGAAGTTTGTTGTAGTGAGGAAACCTAGAGTTATCCTTACAAATACTTTTGTGGAATATTTGCTTGAAGAAATCCAGGAACTATTAGAAAACTTTGCTGACATAGTAGTGGATGAGTTACCACACTCATTTCCACCCATTAGGAGTATAATCCATCATATTGACCTTATTCCAGGAGCTGGTTTACCAAACAAAGCATCTTATAGGTTGACACCTAGAGAGAATGAGGAAGTCAAAATTCAATTCCAAGAGTTGTTAGATAAAGGTTTAGTCAGGGAAAGTGTAAGCCCATGCGCAGTACCAACCGTGTTAAGTCCAAAGAAATATGGAGGATGGAGGATGTGTATAGATTCCCGAGCCATCAACAAGATAACCATTAGGTACAGATTTCCTTTACCGAGGATGGATGATTTGATGGACTGTTTGAGTGGAGCAAGCTATTTTTCCAAAATAGACTTGAAAAGTGGATATCATCAAATAAAAATGAGAGAGGGAGATGAATGGAAAACATCATTCAAGACAAATGAAGGAGTGTTTGAATGGTTGGTCATGCTGTTTGGGTTGACAAATGCACCAAGCACATTTATGAGATTGATAAATGAAGTGTTGAAAGACTTCTAGGAAAGTTTGTCATAGTATATCTAGATGACATATTAATCTTCAATAAGACAAAGGGAGAACATTTAAGACATTTGACATTAGTGATGGAAAAGTTGCAGCAAGAGAAGTTGCTGATAAATTTGAAGAAAATTTCTTTTATGAAGAAGGAACTCATATATTTGGGTTTCGTGATCTCTTGAAATGAATTGAAGATGGATTCAGAAAAGGTATGAGAAATCAAAGAATGGCCATTGCCAAGCATCATATTTGAGGTAAGAAGTTTTCATGGGTTAGAAAACTTTTATAGAATTTTTATCAGAATTTTTAGTGGTATATGTGCACCCATGTTGGACATTGTGAAGAAGAAACACAAGTCCTTCAGTTGGACAGAGGAGGCTGAAAAAGGTTTCAAGGTGTTGAAGGAGAAAATCATAGAACAACCAATTCTGGTCTTACCAGATTTTGGAAAAAAATTTAAAGTGAGATGTTATGTAAGTGGATTAGCTATTGGAGCAGTCTTGAGTTAGGATAATAGGCCAGTTGCTTATTTCAGTGAGAAATTGAATGACTCCAAGCAGAAGTATTCCACATATGAAAAAGAATTTTATGCAGTGATTCAAGCTTTGAAAAAATGGAGGCACTATCTAATTCCTAAATAATTTGTTATGTACAATGATAACCAAGCTTTGTAGTTTATTACTAGGCAATAAAAGTTGAATCAAAAACATGCAAAATGGGTAGAATTTATGCAGAAATTTACTTTTGTTATTAAACACATTGTTGGAACTACTAACAAAGTTGCAGATGCTTTGAGAAAGAGGAGTTTGATTGTACAGGAATTCCAAGTGGAGACCTTAGGGTTTGAACACATCAAAGAGGCGTATAAATACGACACAGATTTTAAGGAAGCTTACAAGTCATGAAAAAATCCTTTACTGGGAGACAGAAGCTCGTGGACTGAATATTTGATACAGGATGGATTATTGTTCAAAGGAATCCAATTATGCATTTTGAAATGCTCAATGAGAGATAATTTTTTAAAGGAGAAACGCAACGGGGGTTTATCTAGACATTTTTGTCACAACAATACATTTGCACATCTGAGAAATTCGTACTATTGGCCGAGCATGATAACAGAGGTGAAAAAGTTTGTGAACAAATGTAGAATTTGTCAATATGAAAAAGGAAGACACGAGAACACTGGTTTGTTTCAGCCATTACTAATTCCAAAAAGGTCGTGGGATGCAATCAGTATGGATTTTGTTTTGGGATTGCCTAGAACTCAGAAAGGAAGTGATTCCATATTTTTTGTGATGGACAGATTTTCAAAAATGGCACATTTCATACCATGCCAGAAGACAAACGATGCTACACACATAGCTAATTTATTTTTCAGAGAAGTAGCGAGACTACATGGATTGCCGCGGAGCATAGTCTCAGACATGGACACCAAATTTGTAGGACACTTTTGGAGGACTCTTTGGAAGAGGTTAGGGACAAACTTGTCCTTTAGTTCAGCATATCACCCTCAGATAGATGGACAGACTAAAGTAGTAAACATGAGTCTTGGAATCTTGTTAATAAGTTTAGTCACTGGGCAAGGTCGTCAATGGGATCAGATTCTGGCACAAGTAGAATTTTCATTCAACAATTCCGTGAACAGGAGCACTGGGAAAAGTCCATTTGAAATTATGTATGGTATACATCCAAGAGGGATTACAGAGTTGAGAGATCTGAATCAATATGAGTTCAGAAGTGCAGGAGCATAGGATTTTGTAGCAGAAATGTAGAAACTCCATGACAGATTCAGAGAACAGCTATAGAACAGCAGCCAGAAATACAAGAGCAAAGTTGATCAAAAGAGGAGAGAAGTTCAATTCGAGGTTGGAGATGAATTTTTAGCTCATTTGAGAAAAGAAAGATTTCCAAGGGGAACATATAACAAGTTGAAAATGAAGAAGATAGTACCATGCAGGATTATTAGGAAATTCGCAGCCAATTCTTACGAGATTGAGTTGTCAAACGATGTTAGGATATCGTCGATATTCAATGTTGCAGACCCGTATCCTTACAGGAGAGATGAGGCAGAAGAATCAAATGATCAGAAAGAAGTTCAATGGGAAGAGAAATTACCCATAGCAGAAAAACCTCAGATGGAGAAAATCATTGAACAGGGAGATGGAAAGAAACCCAGGAGGAAGACATATCCTGAATACTTAGTGAAGTGGAAAGATCAACCAATGGAAGATGCAAGTTGGGTTACAAAACCTGATATTTTGAAGCATGGAAAAAATAGTGCAAAAGCTCATGGATAGGAGTATGATGCAGGAGCATCGCCCTCAAAGTCAACAACGCATGCGTGGAGACAAACAAATGACATCTCAGCAATGAAAGAATTTCAAATCAAACATTAAATTCAGAATTTATTCGGTTATTGAGATATTTTGTAAACAACAATTTAAAAATGTAACTTGTTTGTAAAGTCATGAAGGACTGTAAGATATTACAGATATGGAGTGTTGACTCTATCTGGCATTAACTGATATTTATTCTAATATGATAAAGTAGGTAACAACTTTGAGTGTGATAGGATAGATCTCAGACAGGACGAGGGAGCTCATGGAGCCAGTCCTTAGATAGTTTTTCATTATTGTAATGTAATAGATAGGCAGAGTAAATAAAACGAGATAGAGATCAAAGAGATCAATAGAATAGAGTAGAGTAGAAGAAACATTTTGTAATTTGTTTTCATGAAGGAATAGAACAGACATAATTGTCCCAAATCCTTGGACTGTGTTCATTTGAGGTAATGATGAATGAATGTTATATTCCGTGTATGTAATTTTATTTCAGTTCATTCATGTATGATTGTTTGAGAGGTTGACTGTATGAAGTTGTGATGAAACTGGATGAGTTTCAATTGTTTCTCTTCCGACACTCATATGCAAGGTGTGCAACTCGAACCCAAGGAGTGCGTTGACTGAATCTCGGAGTGACTCAGAGAAGTTCAAAGAGAACAAGGGAAACTTATACCAGGTGTAAGGTGTACACAACATTGTGGAACGATCGAGCGACGAAGAACCCGAACCAGAGGAATGTCAGGTGGGCGAGAAGAATTTCTTTCCAAGAAATAATTCGATTTGAGTTATTGACATCCTGAGAATGCAAGGTGTGCATGGGAGATTGAAACCCTTTTAAGGACCAAATATTAGAAGAGATAACACTTTTCCCAAGTGTTGACGAGATCCCAGAGTCAGACTCATAGAAAGAACAAATGTTCAAAACCTTTGGAGATTGATAAATATTCCAAACAGGGAGATATCGGAAGCTTAAGAGGAGGAGCGATTGTGATTGTTGGATCGTAGTGAAGAAGATAGACAGTCATCAGATCAGAGGAAGGTGCAAAAGCCTTAGCACTTTGCATGTAGAGGAGAGAGAAAACTCACAAGATTTGAGATTTGAGATTCCTGAAGTCTGGAGATCTGAAAACCCGAAGTGAATCCCAGTCGTCTGATCAACTGAAGCAGATCTGAGCCGTCAGATCGCTTGAAGTAATCTCAGGCGTCGAATCGATCAAGTGAATCTGAGTTGTCACATACAGTAAGCCTAGGAGGAGCCAAGTTTGAAACTTGAGATTCCCAAAGTGTGGAGAGTCGAAGAGACAAGATCCATCAATCTATAGGTGGACACTTTTTAATAGATTGCGAGCTCCGAGAAATTTGAAGTGGGGTTTTCAGTTTGAGAACTAAAATCGTCAGAGTGCGAAGACCCGAAGTAATATCTGGACTGTGAAGATATAAGGGAGACGTGGCCCGAATCCATGAACTTCATATAAAGTCCCAAAGTGATTTACAGTCGTCAGATCTAAGAGGGATGTGGCATAGATCCATGCATTTTCGGTAAATACCCGAAGTAATCCTCGATCGTCAGATCAAGGGGGGACACACATTAGTGAATTACAAACTCCGGGTAAAAACCATTGGGAAGAGGCAGGTTTTAGATTTGAGATATCAGAGGTCCGGAGACTCGAAGGAGATCTCGGTCAGCGATCGAGAAGAGGGTCACAGGACTATTGATCTGAGTTGAAGGGTCAAACATCCGAAGGGGGAGAAAAACCGTTGATCGAGCAGGACAGGTGGCAGTGAACCATGAGTTCCAAAAGATTGGAGTACGAAAGAAACTTGGGTTTGAGATTTCAAAACCCCGAAGTCTTGAGTTGCGAAAGAGATCGCAGTCGTTGATCTAAGGAAGGAAGATATAGTCCGTAGATTTAAAGGGCACGGATCTGAACCGTCGATTCAGACATTATCGTCAAGATCGTGAGATCGACGATCTCATAGCATTGCGGGAAAATGAGTTGCTAGGAGTTTAATATATTGAGGGCGGGCCGCAATTCAAACCATGGTTTCGTTAGGAGGACAGGTGGATGCTTGAGGATAATTGCAGGCCCAAAAGTAGTTTATCTCCAAACCACTTGTGGGTGTTCTCGCAATCGTGTGGTCATATCCCAAGGTCACATTCAAGAGAGGGCTTACCTGAAAAGGAGTTATCGCTCAACACTCTGGGATTTCGCATTAGAGAAAAAGGGAAGGTCACGGGTTCCATCGGACCTGTACCAAGGAGCCGAAAGGGCCTATGTCTTGATACAGAAGGAAACCATTAAGGTTTCAGAGATTCATCATACTCAATAATCAGAGATCCTTTGACTGGGAGGTCACACAGCCCTACAGGGGAGTAGGAGGGTTGCATAATGTCGACACCTATGCCATATTAGCAAGGGTGACATGTCCAAAAATATAAAGGGGTGCTAAGAAAAGTAAGTGTTTGACACTTATTCCACACGAGAAAGGGTGACATATAAACAAAGATAAATGGGTACTAAGAAAAATAAAAGTTTGACACCTATGTCATGTCAGCAATCGACTACCAAGGAGAAGGGCCGGCGGGTGATGGTTGGATCGATAGTTTGGAAAGTATCCATAAATCAACGGTCCATATTGCTTTTGATTTGAGATCGATGGTGCAGATTACCACATAGGAAAGACTATCAATTAATTTTAAAACAAATTATCTCGACACCTATGTGATGTTACCAAAACGATCGGGGTACTAAGAAAAATAATAGGTTGAAACCTATGAAATGTTAGCAAAGAGAAATGGGTACTAAGAGAAAGACAAGGTTGGCACATGTGCCACATCTGTAGGGGTGGCATGTCAACAAACATAAATGGGTACTAAAAAAATGAAGAGGTTGACACCTATGCCTTGTCAACAAGGGTGACACGTCAACAAAGAGAAAGGAGTACTAAGAAAAATAAAATGTCAGCACCTATGCCATTTTAGCAAGGGTGACATGTCCATAAATAAATAGAGGTACTAATAAAAGGAAAATACTGACACCTATGCCACATGAGTAAGGGTGACATGTAAGAAAAGTTAAAAGGATTTTAAGAAAAATAAAAGTTCGACACCTATTCCATGTTAGTAAAGAGAAAGGGGTACTGAGAAAACGAAGAGGTTGAAACCTATTCCACATCAAAAAGGTTGATACTTTAGCAAAGAGAAAGGGGTACTAAGAGAAGAATAAGGTCGACACCTATTCCACATAAGMGATGGTGACATGTCAATAAAGATAAATAAGTACAAAGGAAATGAAAAGGTTGACACCCATGCCTTTTTAGCAAGGGTGACACATCAACTAAGATAAAGGGGTACTAAGAAAAAGAAAAGTTCAACACATGTGCCACATTAGCAAGGGTGACATGTCCACAAATATAAAGGGGTACCAAGAAAAACAAAAGTTCAACACCTATGCCATGTCAACAAAGAGAAGGGGTAACAAGAAAATTAAGAGGTTGTAACCTTTGGAAACTCAACAAGGGTTACACGTCAACTAAGACCCAGGGGTACTAAGGAAAAGAGAATTTTGACACCAATGCCATGTCAACAAGTGTGACATGTTAGCAAACACGAGGGGTATTAAGAAAAAGAAGAGGTCGAAACTTATTCCTTTTCAGCAAGGGTGAAACATCATTAAATATAAATAGGTAGTAAGAAAAATAAAAGGTTTCCATTTATTCCATATCAAAAAGTGTGACATGTTCGCAAGGATAAATAGTGCTAATAAAAGGAAACTTTTGACACCTTTTTCACATGCACAGGTGTGACACTTAAAAAAATATAAAGGGGTACAAAGAAAAAAAAAGTTTGAAACATATAACACGTTGAAAAAGTGAAAGGGGCACTAGGGAAAAAAAGAGATCGAAACCTCTACCATGTCAGTAAGGGTGTCATGTCTTGAAAGATAAAGGGGTACTAAGAAAGAGAGAATATCGAAACCTATGTCTCATTAGCATGGGTGACAGGTTAGCAAATATAAAGGGGTACTAGGCAAAACAAAAGGCTAACACCTATGCTTCGTTAAAAGGGTGAGGCATTAACAAAGATAAAGGGGTACTAAGAAAGAGAAAAGGCCAGCACGTATTCCATGTCAGCAAGGTTGACATGTCCGCAATGATATAGGGGTAGTAAGAAAAGGAAAATCTTGACACATATGCCACATGAGCGAGGGTCATAGGTCGACAGTGATAAAGGGGTACTAAGAAAAAGAAAAATTTGACACCCATGCCACTTCAGGAAAGAGAAATGGGTACTAAGAAAAATAAGAGGTCAAAAACTATGCCACGTAAGGGTGACACATCAACAAAGAGAAAAGGGTACTAATAAAAAGAGAAGTTCGACACCTATGCCACATTAGCAATGGTGACATGTCAGTAAAGATAAATGTTTACTAAGAAAAATAAAATTTCAACACCTATTCCATGTCTGCAAAGATAATGGGGTACTGAGAAAAGGAAAACTTTGACACCTATGCCACATGAGCAAGGGTGACACATCAACAAATATAAAGGGGTACTAAGAAAAAATAAAAATCAACACCTATGACACATCAACAAAGAGAAACGGGTACTAAGAAAAAGAAGAGGTAAAAACCTATGTCTTTTTAGAAATGGTGAGATGTCAACAAAGATAAATGGGTACTAATAAAAATAAAAATTCGACACCTATGCCACATTAGAAAGGGTAACTTGTCCACAAATATAAAGGGGTACTCAGAAAAGGAAAAGTTTGACACTTGTGCCACACACGGAAGGGTGACTTGTCAACAAATATAAAGGGATACTAAGAAAAATAAAAGACTGACACCTATGCCATGCCAACAAAGAGAAAGTGGTACTAAGAAAATGAAGATGTCGAAACCAATGCCATGCGAAAAAAGAGAAACGGGTCCGATGAAAAAGAGAAGGTCAAAGCCTATGCCACATCAACATGGATGACATGTCAGCAAACAAAAAGTGGTACTAACAAAAATAAAAGGTTGACACCTATTCCTTGTCAGTAAGGGTGACATTTTAGCAAAGATAAAGGGGTACTAATAAAAATAAAATGTTAGCACCTATGCTACGTCAACAAGGGTGACATGTCCGTAAAGAAAAAGGGGTACTGAGAAAAATAAAAGTTTAACATATATATTCCACATCAGCAATCGATTGCCAAGGAAACGGGTCAACAACAAATGGTCAGATCGAAAGATTGGACAATATACACAAATAAACGGTCCATATCTCTTCTGATTTGAGACCAACAGTGAAAATTTGCACATAGGGAAGACTGTCCATTGGTTTCAAAAAAAAATAGACACCTATGAAATGTCAGCAAAAATAAAGGGGTACTAAGAAAAATAAGAGGTTGGAACCTATGCCACATTAGCAAAGAGAAATGTGTACTAAGAAAAAGAGAAGGTCAACACTTATGCTAGATCAGTGGGGATGACATGTCAGCAAACATAAAGGGGTACTAACAAAATGATGAGGTTTACACCTATTCCTTGTTACCAAGGGTGACACGTTAGAAAACAAAAATGGGTACCAAGAAAACTAAAATTCCAACACCTATGCCATTTCAGCAAGGGTGACATGTCTGTAAAGGAAAAAGGGGTACTAAGAAAAGGAAAAGTTTGACACATATGCCAAATGAGAAAGGGTGACATGCCAACAACGATAAAGGGTTATTAAGAAAAATAAAAGTTTGACACCTATGACATGTCACTAAATAGAAATAGGTACTAAGAAAAAGAAGAGGTTAAAACCTATGCCACATCAGTAAGGGTGGCACTTCAACAAAGAAAAAGGGGTACTAAGAGAAGAAGAAAGTCGACACCTATGCCACATCAATGACAATGACACGTCAACAAAAATAAATAAGTACTAAGGAAATCAAAAGGTTGGCACACATGCCTTGTTAGCAAGGGTGACACGCCATCAAAGATAAAGGGGCACTGAGAAAGAAAATAAGGTCAACACCTATGCCATGTTAGTAATGGTTACATGTCTGCAAATATAAATGGGTACTAAGAGAATTAAAAGTTCAATACATATGCCATGTCGACAAAGAGAAGGGGTACTAAGAAAATTAATATGTCAAAACATATGCCAACTAAAAAAGGGTGACAAATCATCTTAGAGCAAGGGGTACTAAGTAAAAGATAATTTTGACACCAATGCCACGTCAACAAGTGTGACATGTTAGAAAACGTAAAGTGGTACTAAGAAAAATAACAGTTCGACACTTATGCCTTTTCAGCAAGGGTGACACGTCATCAAATATAAATAGTTAGTAAGAAAAATAAAAGGTTGGCACCTATGCCATGTCAACAAGTGTGACATATTCACAAGTATATAGGGGTACTAAGAAAAGGAAAAAATTGACACCTTTTCCACATGAGAAAGGGTGACACATCAACAAAGATAAAGTTGTACTAAGAAAAATAAATGTTTGACACATATAACACATTTGCAAAGCGAATTGAGTAATAGAGAAAAGAAGATATTGAGACCTCTACCATGTCGACAAGCATGACATGTCTTGAAAGGGAAAGGGGTACTTAGAAAAAGAGAAGGACAAAACCTATGCCACATTAGCATGGGTAACATGTTAGCAAAGATAAATGGGTACTAAGAAAAAGAAAGGGTTAACACCTATGCCTTGTCAGAAGATTGACACATCAACAAAGATAAAGGGGTACTAATAAAAACGAAAGGATGGCATGTATTCCATGTCAGAAAGGGTGACATCTCCACAAAGATATCTAGGTAGTAAGAAAAGGAAAATATTGACACCTATGCCACATGAGAAAGGGTCACACATCAACAATGATAAAGAGATAAGAAAAAGGAAATTTCAACACCTATTCCACTTCAGGAAAGAGAAAGGGGTACAGTCAACAGTCGGGATCAAACGTATGGGTAGGATAACTGAGCCTGAAACTCTTCCAGAGGACTGATTCCAGATGGGTCAGTATCACTTAAGGAAAATCCCCCAATATACAATCTCTCCACTATGCTCAATTAAGCTTTGGAGGGGATATCGCCTCAGCTCTCCTTTACACGACCTCGTGTTTGACTCCTGTGTTAGAGGATATTTTCGACTATACATATACAACAGTTGGATTTGACTCTCCCTAACTCATACTCCTATGTTTTTTTTTTCTTTAATCTGGCCTTGGATAAATTAATTCTCCAACGTAAACCAAGGCTCTAACGTTAAACTTGTTTGTGAACCCTAGAAACAAAGTCTAGTACATTTTAAGTTTAGCGTTCGTTTTATTGGTTGTTTTTACTCAAAGGGTATGGAGTGAAACTAATGTTGTTTGAGACTCTTGAAAAAAAGAAACTTATAAGAACACTGACAGAGAACACTTTACACTAATTCTTCATTGAAAAAGAGTTTCCAAAAATAAAATGCATGAACAATCCTTCAAACCTTGAAATGAAACTTTTTCCTATGCTAGTATCTTTTTCTTTTTCAAATAACAATGCAAACAATGCAAAGAAAGAAAGAGACATAACTAGAAAAAACTTGGTATTTTCCTTTTCATATTATTTCTACCAAAGAAGGCAACATGCCTAAATACCTGAGTTCTAGTAAGAAAAATATTTTCTTGAAAAGTTCAAAGATAAGGGAACCAAAGAAGAAAGACCAACAAACAAGTAGTTTTGTCTTTTATGTTGCTAAAATAAATGAAATGCAAATGATATGTGATTTTCCTTTTTATTTTATGAACAAAGGGAAGAAGGTAAAGAGGAAGAAAGAAAACAATCAAGAATCACTTAAACAAAGAAATCAAACTGGAAACTCATCCCAACCCCACACGACTGACCTTTCGACCCACCTAAAGAACCTAATAACCAAAAGAAATATATTTCAGATAATTTCAAAGAGTTTTCAAATACTTAACACAATAATCAAAGGAAAATCAAACCCAATAGGCTCATATTGTACTGAATAACCAAACCATATCCTCCAAAACTGAGAGAAAGGATAAAAAAAGTATAATTCTTACATAGATTCGCAACTGTGTACAATAGGACTCACGGACATCCATGGGTCATACAAAGGAAAATCATGGATATCCATGACTCATGAAGGGACAAAGCTTGGATGCACCGGTAAAACTTGAAAAATAAAAAGGCCAATCTAGAAGGAGGATTCCATAAACATTGGACAATGTTTCTATATGGAAAATGCTTTGAAAATAAATCCTAGAAAACATGAAAAGTTTAAGAAATCAAAGACAACACAAGACACCCTAAGACCGACCCAAACTAGGAGAAGAGATCTCTAGTATGGTTGTTGTTGGATGTATAGGATGACTCTGATTCTACCTTATTTCTCCAACAAAACCCTTTTCACCATCGACCCTTTTGGTAAACCAGAAGGCTACACCACACACATAGTACACAACACAGTCTCACCCAAGATGGCTTATGGGTGACTGCAGGATGCAACTATCTACAGTCATGGAAGGGATTGGGGATGTTATTTTTACTTCTACTTCTACTTTAACATGCATTCTACCATAACATAAATCATATCTACTATTTTATCCATTCACTAACATCTATTATGCATAACTATTCTAGTGCGTGTTTTAAATAAACCCATTCATTTATCTAACCATTCATTCATGATTGTAGAAACAACAAGAAAAATTCAAACACATTACAACACATGATTTTACTTTGGTTCACCCCCTAGGCTACATCCACAAATATCTTCTTCTTTATTCATTCTTTATTAAGATAGCATTTTGCGCATTACATCATAGTTTAATACTGATGAGGCTGACCAATGTCACACCAAGCTTCACAGCTTGCGACCTGACCCTCAATTATACTCTGAAATTGACTTCATATGAGCTCTGTAGCTCTCAACAATGCCAAAACTTTGAATCGGACTAAAAAATATGTTCAAATTACTTCGCTCATGAAAGTGTGATAACGGACTACTTCACCAAAGACACCTCAATCTACCTCATACATCTTCTATTTATATTACAAAATGGGTAAAAACCCTTACATTATGACTTAAAAACCCTAATTCTAAGTGGACTCCACTTGTTCACGTTCCAATTGCCTTGCACACGGTTTTTCTTCATCATTTCTTTGACTCGCACTGATTTTCCTTTTTTCCTAGCATGTTGATTCCTTTTCCCTTCTGTCGCGGTGCTCTTCCTTATTTCTTGGAGCGCGTTGCTTCCTTAGTTCCTTATTCCTCGTTCATTGTGATAAACCCCAAAATTACCTACTCCAACAGCCCCCCAACACTATCTTGTGGCTTGTCTCGAGCCACTCAGGCAGTGTGTGCCCTCTGTACTGATTTCTCCAATTCCCGGAACTGCTTTGCTAGTTCATCCACTTCCTTCTTGGTCTGCGCACTTTTCTCTGCCAAGGTCTCCACGACCTTCGTTATGACATGATCCTTCAACACTTGTATGCTTTCTGAGTGTGCATGTTCCATTCCGACTTTCTCTGTTTCCAGCGTTGTTATCATTTTTTTTGCTTGCTCTTGCAAGGGATCCAATTGAGTCTGTCTATTTTCCCTTTCCTCCTGGATTGTCTTCACTTCTACTTGCAGGTTTTTGTATTTCCTATGCAGCCTTTAGTATCATGTATATGGGAATTGTCTTATGTATTTGATTTATATCCTAGACGATGAAATTTATCTTTTCTTCCCTTATCCAAGTTCTGGATTCCTCCATCTTCTTCCAGGCTCCTCCAAAGTTGCGTGGTCCTTTCATAGAGATCTGTTATTTTCTTGAATTCCAGTTCCAGAAGATTTGCTTCTTTTGTTTCTGGTTGTTCCCTTTCTAACCTGACTTTTGGAGGTGTGGTTGGTTTTAGCTTTCTAACCAACTCTACTATCTCCTGTTTGTATTCCTCCATTGTCTATGTTATCTTCTTTATCTTTTCTTATGCACTGATTTCTCCTCTGAGTGTACTGTCCATAATTGTTTGGAAGACTTCTCTAATCTATCTGCATGTCGTTTGTCCTCTTCATGTTCAATCTGTGTTTCCTTAAGGACTGTCTCTAGTGCCTCTTTTTCTTCATGGGTTGTCTCCAGGTTTGTTACATCCGACCTAGCTCTGGATTGAACTTCGTGTGCCACTCTTATCTACAACTTATATATGGCCTTGGATGTTATCCTCTCCAATACCAACTCCATATATTGTACGTCCTTAACATGTTTATGTGCCATTTCCTAATCAATTTACATCATATCTTTGGTGAGGATAAAACTTCGGCTTGCCAATGTTGTTAGTTGCACTGTCTCCTCTTCATTCTGTGTTGGCATGGGATGAACTTGCATGGTTTGCTGATGTGTTGTTCCTTCATGTTGTGCCTTGGTAAATCATATATTCTCTAATACCTACTTTACCTCTGTCAACTCTTGCATAATATTTTCTCTTTGTTTTTCAACATCTTCCTAGGTTTCTATGGCACAGTCTTGTACCTTTTCTCCGACTAGTTCTGCATCATCCTCTGCTATGGTATATTCTGGGACTTCCTTGTGCACCTTCATTTTCTTCCACGCTCTACCTGTCTGTACAATCGTTCTCTTTGGTGGACTTGGATGTGTTGGCTCTATTTTTCCTAGGGTATCTGGTATATTTCCTCCTACTTGTCCCTCCTATGCAAGGATGTTCTCCTTCCTTTATGTTGCGCCATTAGCAGTCCTTCTACTGTGTGACCAGCTTGGGAATAGTCTTCTTATTTTTTGTTGCACTCCCCCCTGTTTACTTCTTGTTTTGTGTTGGGCTCCTTGTATTACCTGCTGGGGTACCCTTCCTTTGTGATGAGCCTGCTTCTGCTAGTTGTTTTTCCTTTATTGGAGACTTGTCCTTCGTTGGATGCTTTTCCTTTGGTTGTTCTACTGGAACCTTCCATTATTATTGCCAGTCTTTCATTACCCATTGGACTTCTTCTGTCATGACACAATATCTCATATGCAACCATTCCTTCTCTAGATCCCTTTTGGCTTGGATCCACATATTATGCCTGGATGATTTAAAATTTGCTATCGTTTTGTACTCCTCCACCAACTCCGGTGGGATCATCCATGTTTCTGCCACATTTTCTTGGATTTCTTCAAGGTATGTCGCAAAGATGCTCAAATTTGTATTTCTTTCTTTTGCGACAGTTGTGTGCCACAATGATTCATATTGTGTTATGTAACACCTTCCAGTTCTCTGATAGAACATGGTGTATTTGGGGTGCTTCCAGCCCACTAATGTAGTTAATATAATCAACCATGAGTAATGAAACTTTGTCCCTATGTCCTGGGCGTCTTTGCAATCATCTAAAAATATATTTAACAAGTATGGGGTCCAATGTAATACAATGTCATTCACGCATTGCGCAACTGCTCCCATTACGCTTGTTGGCACTTCCTCCTTGCAACACTTTCTAAGTAATTTACAAGCCATCAATTTGGTTTCTAGCCTTGTTGTTGGTTGACTGATCCCCCTAGATCCTCTCTCCTTGGTCTTTTCATCAAAGTATTGCGCAGGTTTCTCACCATTGGTTGGTAGGCTTGTTATCTTGGCTATCAATTCAATGTCGATGGAAACTTATGTATCTATCCACAAAATACCTCTATGTACTACTTCTAGTAACGGTTTAACATAGTTATCTACATCTTTGCCCCTACCAAAGTGAGAGATATCCCATAGGTTCATTATAGATGTATTATATAGCCCTTGTATCCATTGTTTAGGCTCCATTATGGGTACTCATGTCGCATTGACCCCTTTTCTTTCTAAGTATACCTACTGCACAAAATCTGGGAATTTATCTGTGTCCTTTACATCATGGTATGAATAGCGCATTTTATCTACGCATCCAAGTAAATATTCTACAACCTTTACTGATGTTGGTATGCATGGTAACACCATGGTTACCTTTGCTTTCTTGTGTGGGGTTCTCTAGACCTGTTGTTTTCCTTTCCCCTTTCCTGGTGCACTTGAGGGCCATGTTTCCTGATACATTTTCTCTTCCTCCTCCTACTCTCCACCAAAATCTTGTTGCACCGTGATTTCCTCTATTGGTATTTGTTCCTGTTGTGCTTGTTTTGCAATAGATTGAACCCTCGGTTCATCAGATTTTGTTTGTTCCTTATCTCCTTCTTTTGTGGGTTGGACTATTTCCACACTAGGTTGTTCCGTTAGGTTTTTATCTACTGTCGTGTTTGGTGGTTCAATATGCATCTATTCTTTCGCAGGGGCTAGCTCCTTCCCCTTGATCAATGTAGGACTCACAGGTTCGATGACTAGGGAAGGAATGGTGTCTATATCAACCACTCCCTCTTTCTGTGTAGGGTTTACTGCTTCTACTGTAGGCTCCTGCGGTGGCCTTGTGGCACTTTGTGTTTTCCTTTCTATCTTGGTAGGAGCTCCAAATTTAGGTGGCACCATCTTGATAGAATATAAGTGGGTTTTCTTCTAAAATATCATTGTTGACTTCTTAAATCACTGGTTCGCTCCTTTCTCTTGGCTACTTAGCTTTGTGTTTTCTCGAATTCACACTGTGGCTTATTGAACCCTAATATTGCTTCTAAAGTGTTGTCATAAATGCTTCAAAGCTTGCCATACATGCTTCAATTATTTTCATAAATGTTCGTTTCATGCCTTTTTTTTCTAGTGAACGATTTTTAGTTTTCCCGTATGTTTCATTTTTCCAGTGCGTTTTATTTTTCTATTATGATCTATCTCTGATGCACTGGTATTTACTTATGTCGTATATATCCTACACGTAGTATATTCACTTCTTGTTGTCCTAACTTTGTCTATTTTGCACTGTCATTCTCAATTATATGTCTATCACTTATTCCTCTAACTACTTATTTTTTACTTTTTCTTCATTTTTCCAGTTTTCTCTTCCTTTTTCTTCTTTTAACTCCTATTATTTACAATATGGACAAGTCTACTTGATGTGTTGAAACTACTTAGGTTTAGTGGACCGACCATCCCTATACAGTTTCAGTCGACTACCATTCTCCAGTCCTTGAACTTCCTTGTCTGCTAAGTTTTGCAGTTGTACACCACCTCCATCTATGACAAACTTTATCTGGTATGGCCCTAGCCAATGCATTCTAAGTTTCCCTAGGTAATGCAAATATTTACTGTCATAGAGGAGAACCATATGTCCTACTTTTAATTTCTTCTTCTTAATATGTTTGGCATGCCATGCTTTATCTTTTCCTTTATGTACCTCCCGATGGAAACCCATTATGATTTTGTCTTATTCCAATTCCATGAGTTGAGATAATATTTAATGTGTTGCACTTGTTTCCATCATGTCTTTAATCGTTGCAATGGACATACTTGGTATCAGATAATCTAGGTGAACTACAACTTCTTGTCCATACACCAATCTAAAGGGTGTATTCCCCGTTATATTCTTGCATGTATTTCTATAAGCCCATAGTACTACTGGTACCTTCAAATCCTAGTCATCTCTATTCACATTACAAATATTTGTCAAGTAATTCTCCAATATCTTGTTAAACGCTTCAACAATTCCATTAGCTTGAGGGTGATATGGAGTGCTCTTCTGGCGATGTATCTTGAACTCTTCCAACATTGCCTCAATTGTGGTTTCTGATAAAGTGAGTCCCCTGATCACTTATCAATATTCTAGGACATCCAAACCTTGTCACTACATGTTCAAATAAAAAGCATGATGCAGTCTCTGCACTGCAATCCTTCATTGGTGTTTCCTCAACCCATCTGGTCAAGTATTTTGTCGTTGTAATAATATATATGGCTCCTAATCTTCTTGTTGGTAGATTAATTGGACCTACAAAATCTATTGCCCACTTATCAAATACTTGTAAAGTAATTTGAGGTCTTAGTGGCATATCATGCCTCTTAGATGGCTTCCCAACCCTATGAAAAACATTACACTTATGACAGTATTCCTTTCAATCCTTGTAAACTGTTGGCCACCATAATCCTGCACACAATACCTTCTGCGCGATAGATTTTCCTGCATAGTGTCCTCCAACAATCCCTTCATGTGATTCTCCTAAAATGATAGTCCTTTCATGCTCCATAACAAATCTCCTCAAGATGTTATCTACTCCAATCTTGTATAAATGACCTGCAATCAATTGGTAGTTTGTATCTCTGACCACATTTTTTTTTTTTTGGTGCAGTAGTAAATTCTCTTGGTGCAAATCCTATACTCAAAAACTCAATAATGTCAACAAAATACTCATCAACTATATGTACTGAAAACAATTGTGCATCTAGAAAGTTGTCTTCCAAGTTACTGGGTTCTTCTCCATTAGTTATCTTGGATAAGTGATATGGTTCTCCATTCAATCTTCCAGGTTTGACCACAACTTCAAAGTCAAATTCTTGGAATAAAAGTAGTTATCTGCATATTCTTCCCCCCAACACTAGCTTATTAAATAAATATATAAGAGAAGAATGATCTGTAAACATATTGAAATGTTTCCCTAAAAAGTAATGTTTGTCTTTCTGCAAAGAATATACCATAGCTAATCCTTCCCTTTCTCTAGTGTTGTAGTTCTGTTCTAAATCTGATAACTTCTTTCTTACAAATGCAATAGGGTGATCTATATCACCTTATCATGGTTGGTTCAATACTTCTCCGAATGTTATTGCAGATGCATCCACGTGCACATGAAATTCTTTTTCCCAATCTGGAAACACTAAAATCGGCACAATAACCATTTTCTCCTTCAAAATATCCAAACTTTGTCGGAATTCATCATTTCATTGATACTTAGTGTCCTTCTTCAACAACTTCTCCATTGGCACAGTAATATGTGCATATCCTCTTATGAACTTCTTGTAATATCTTGTATGGCCAAGTGTACTCTTCAACTGGCGCACTGACTTTGGTGGTGGTAAGTTTACTGTGACAACAATTTTAGCAGGATCAACAAGCAGACCCTTTTTACACACCACATGTCCTAACAAAATACCAAAAGGTGTGCATAAAATACATTTATTAATATTCAATGATATCTGACACTGTCTACATCTGTCCACATCAGCCTCAATACTTCAACATGATCCTTCAATAAACTAAAAAAGGTCCAATCATCCAAGTAAACTTCTAAAAACATATGAATAAAGTCCTTAAAGGAAGTCACTACTACCCTTGAAAAAATTGTTGGTGCATTCTTAACCCAAATGGCATAACTGTTTACTAAAATGATCCCCATTCTGTAGAAAATGTAGTCTTATGTCTATCTTCTGGTGCTATCCGGATATGATGATATACTGAAAACCCATATGTAAATGAATAATCTTCTTAAGCCTCTACATTCTCAAAAACTTCATCTGTAAATGGGGTATGAAAATGATCATGTAGGAAAACATCATTCAATTTTCTCAAATCTACATAAATCCTAATCCCTCCTTGCTTCTTTTCCTGTACTACCATACGACTGATCCATTATAATTCTTCCACAGGTTCTATGACACCAACTTTTAATATCTTGTCAATTTATACCTTTATTTTCTCCTTGCATATTGGGTTCATCCTGTAAGGTCTCTGTCTTATAGGTCCGACTTCTCGCTTCAAAGGGATATTCATCTCTCCTAGATCTCATGTTAATCCATTCATCTCTAAAATGTCGCTGGAAATAAATCACTGTACTCGCGCATTGATTATGTGATTCTTTCTACCGTCTGATTATCCCAATAATCTTCAATGCTTGCAATCTTTGGTTTTTCTGCATTTCCAATGTTTACCCTTTTTTATCTTCAGGGGTGCAACATAATCTTCTGAATCTATCTTTGGTCCTTCTATTTCCCTTTCTCCTTCAAGTTCTGAGATCTAGATATTGCGCGGATTGTCTTCTACTGGATCTTCTTCTTTTGCGACGTGATAACATTGTAGCAATTGTTTAATTGTATGTCTAATCTACTTATGATATGTTGGGGTTATTTCAAATTCTGGTTCTTCAAATATCTTGTCTCTTACCATTTTTAGCGTTGTATCTATCTCTGGACTTTCATTCTCAAATGAAAATGTAACTACAAATTTTTGTTGTATCTCTTCCCAGTTCAAAGTTTCTCTGCATTGTTCCTGTTCAGTGTACCAGTTCTTTGGGATGCCTTCTAATGTGTGAATAAAATGGTGTGGCCATTCTTCTGGTGGTACTAATCTCCATTGAACCATACACTTATATACATGTTCTTTAGGTTGTCCAAATCCCTGATATTTCTCCAACACTTTGTTCTCTTGTTCTACACCGAATCTGATGTGTAGTAACCTCTTGCATTGAAACTAGTTGTTGATGTTCTCATTATGTGTACCCCACCAATGTGAATGTGTAGCTTTCAAAGAAATATCTAATACTGGTAATCTATGAATTTATACTACCTCTAATTCAAAATTCATTAAAAATTGTTCTAAATCATTTAGACCATAAAATGTAGGAGGCTCTCTTACCTCTGAACCAATCCATCTCAACACACACATCATTGTGGCACATCTTCTGGTGGATAATTCATGTAGTCATTGCTACCAGGTCTTCATTCCTATGTCAGAGTCTAAAGCAGAAGAACTAATACTCCTCCAACTAAGCATGCCATCTGCAGTTGGGTTGTTATAATCCTCTTTGCGCACGGTAGATCTATATAACTAATTTACATCTTCTGTAATAAAATTGTCTGTCGCAGGTTCCACATACCTTCCTCCTTCTAATGGATCCAATGGTGCAATAATTTTGTATTCTCCAGATTCAAAGATCATCTTCGTTGTCTTCAAATTGATAATGGCATGGTTATAATAGCCACGATGCGCATACCATCTAGATCTATTAGAATCCATTTCAATCTTCCAATTGGCACCACTTTGTGTTGATTTGCTAACTTCAACTGAATAAGTGAATGCCCCAATTGAGGTTCTCTCATAGCTTCCCAGGTCTTCTTTGGTAGAACATTGACTTCAGACCCTAAGTCTAGTATGATATCCCCCATATTGAAATATCTTATGTTTGCATTCAACTTGAATTCCCTGCTTGTTATTCTCTTCTTACAGACCTGATTCGCTCTTTTTACCCCTTCTTCCCCAGAATTACACTTTTATGACAAACTCTGCAGTACTTGTAAATAATTTTGATCATTCAACAATTTTACACATGACCCCAAAAAGTTTCTTAAGTTACTTTCTCTAGAGTCTTCTCTTTGTTGGTTTGGTCAAATAACGAAGGCATGTCATACACTGTTATCTCATCTTCTGGTTTTGTTCATGAAGTAGACGCAACATTTTCTTTCAAGATCTCATGTCTAGCTTCTTTGAATATCTATTTCTCTTTGTGCGCATCAAACTTTTGTTCAGGAGTTGTATTCTTCCTAACCCGTTGGTACTGATCTTGATCCTTCTTTGTTGCATCTTCTCCTATCTTGGATCCTCCTCTATTAATTATGTTGATCTACTTACCATCCTTTGTTTTTTTCCACAACAATCCATTGTATGTTCTGATTGTTTTGGTTCATCTTTTCTTGTATTTTCACTAAAAGTGTTGGACAATATTTTTTTTCATGGTTTGTTGCATGACAATACATACATGTCGTAGGTGGTTGTGGGCAGTCTCTTGCATAGTGCCCTGGTTTCTGACAATGATGACAAACTACTGGTCCTTGAACTCCTCAAAGCCTCTTCCTCCACAGACTCTTCCTTTGAAGCCTCCTTTGTTGCCCTGATTATCTTCACGTGGTGTATTATACTCAAGTCCCTAATTGTACTTCGGCTATGAATTATTGTACTATGGTGGCACTACACACTATTTTGGCAGTGCTCCAAACTGTTGCACAATGTTTTACTGTGGTAGTGGTCGAAATTGCTGCGCGAGATTATATTGTGACTACTACACATTGTTATACTACGCCTGCTTCACAGGATGTCATGTTATATGTTCATCCTACACTCAGTATGTATCTGAAATTATTTCTTTCATCATCTCCAAGGTTCTATAGTTGGTTGTGGAGCCTGATTATCTTCCTGATTTAGAGGTCTTTTACTTTCAGTCGTGTTTATACCCCATGAATTATTTACACCCCAGAAGTATGTACACTCTTCCACATGGGGGAGTTCAGAGGGGAGGTACCTCCTTTGCGGGGTCTGAGGGGGCTATCCCCCCGGCTGGGGGGTCTGGGGGAAAGCGGGGGTTCGGGAGTGAAGCCCCCGAAGGAAAAATTGCCTTGTCAATGTATATTGTAATTTCATTGTAAATCTGAATCGTTCATTAAAAGGTCGCAAATCTAACGGTAGAGATTATGTTAGGGTTTTTTGCCCTAGAAGGAAACCCTCTTTTATGAGGGAAATGTATTGCGGCTATGGTTGATGGAAAATATTGTATTCTGAGATAGGAGACTGTGAGAGAAATAAGAGAAAGTTACAGCGGGTTTATTGTAGGTTGTATCCCTTCATATGTTGGATAATAATAAAGGAAGGACCTGGAAATTTCTTTGGTGGACGTAGCCCACACTGGGTGAACCACGTAAATCCGTGTCTCTATTGTATTGTGTATCTTATGTGTTTTGTTTCCGCATTTGTTTTATTTTATTGCTCCACGGTCCTATTTTTATAACAACTGGTATTAGAGCGAAAGGTAACTCGCAGGAAAAGAGGGTTCCTGGTTCGAGTGGGAGCAATGTTGGAAGACGAAAAGTTTAGAGTTGAGAAATTTAACGGCAAAAAATACCATTTATGGAAGATGCAGATAGAAGACTATTTATATCAGAAGGATCTATTCCTACCATTGGGCGGAATAGAAAAGAAGACGCTGGCTACGAAGGATGAAGAATGGGATATTCTTGACAGAAAGGCTCTAGGAACGATACGGCTGAGCCTAGCAGCGTCAGTGGCTTTCAATATTTTCAAAGAAAAGACAACAAAGGGTTTGATGGACGCATTGGCCAAATTGTATGAAAAACCCTCAGCGTCCAATAAGGTATTTCTAATGAAGAGATTATTTAATATGAAGATGTCGGAAGGTGGGTTTGTTGCAGATCATTTAAATGATTTTAATACGGTTACTAATCAACTAAGTTCTATAAAAGTGGACTTTGATGATGAGGTCAGGGATCTTCTAATCTTGTGCTCGTTGCCAGAAAGATGGAACGGCTTGGTCATGATTGTAAGTAACTCTGTCTCTGGTTCAAATACTTTAAAATTTGATGATGTTGTTGGTGTTATCCTTAGTGAGGAAATGCGATGGAAAAGCACAGGTGAGACATCAAGAAATGTGTTGAAAATGGAGGGAAGACAAAATAATAGAGGAAAGGGTTTCGGGAACCGTGGGAATTCTAGGAAGGGATGATCCAAATCCAGACTTGGAAAGATAGAGTGTTGGAATTGTGGGAAGAAATAACATCTGAAGAAAGACTGCAGAGCTTCAAAGA
>ML838062.1:0-15168 GCA_009831015.1 Picea engelmannii | reverse complement strand
AACCTACCCTCACACACAACAATGTTATAAGAAAATAACTACTTTTATGAGAGAAGGATAGACTTCACACCTTGTACCCTACATCTGATGTTGTTTCAACCTTTGGTTTTTCTCCTGATCTCCATAGGTATCAACCTGTAAAAGAAAATCAAGTCTATGCTGCAACAAGGTAGTTATGAATTTAAATCATTCACATAATGTGCAAAAATTCAATTATATGAAGCAAACTAACATATATCAACAAATTGAATCAATTTACACATGTATCGATGGAAAGAGAACTCTTTTATTGAAAGCAGTATAAGTAGGTGGTTACAACTTGACTATAACCATCAACAGATCCTCGAAGCCAAGTGCATAGGTTCCTGCACTGGTCCTTCAAGCATCAACTCAACATGATGTCTCTTCGCTAGATGACTTGGAAGGGATAGGAAAACACTGTACAACCACGTATGGGAGAGGAAGGAATATGGAAAACAAGTTCCAAATCAAGGGGATGCTACTTAGAGGATCAAGGAAAGTAGGGAAGCTTGCAAATTCGTCAGTATAATCTTGCACCTAGGTTGTCCCCCTCATCCATGCCCTCAAAGGTGTTTTTATACCATCCTCAAGGGGTTCATGTGGTTGAATTCCGTTTTTTATGGGCCAAGGGAAGTTTGGGAATGAGCCCAATCGAAAACTCCACCCAAAAATGTGGAATATTTTATTTTTTCATATTTGTTTAGGGCATATGTGGGTTGCAACTAGCAAGGTACAGACATTCGTGGTATTCACATGGGTGAACCACATATGGAAACACATTTTATTTTTTTTATATGATTTTGATGAAGGAGGATGGGATTTAATTTTGCAAGCTAGGGAAAAGGGATAGTCCATATCACAAATGCAATTGATGTGGCAATTTGTGGTATAACAAATTCCCCCTAATGTGTGAGTTTAGAAGGGAAACTGATAGTTGAAATACATTATAACTCTAAGAGGCGAGGATTCATTGAATTAGATCCAATTAAAGTTCCCAAACAACTGATACAAGAACAAATTACGTTAGCAGATATCAAGTAAGAGTATTCTCTTCCCAAGTCGTGCATACCTATGCTCAGGAGTGATGTAAGCATGGAAACCAAATAAAATATACTATGGATCCATGACATATATGAAAGTATGATTGATTTCCATGGACATGAACAATACATAGTGAATCCATGTCATATATATAAAGTAGCAATCATGGCCACAAGGAATACACAGTGGATCCATGCGAAAAGAAAATCATAGACACAAATGGATATATAGTGGAGTTATCTCTCGAAATCAAATCAGAGGATATCTAGAACCAATGGAGTGAACAAACTGATCCTCCACAGGTACCAAGGTATAAGGAGTGGTACAATATATGTCGGGTAGGATCACAAAATATGTGATGCTCGTACTTCACTCGTGTTGGCGTTAGAAGTCACTCTTGGATTGCAGCAGGAGCAGAACCCGAAGCCCATCAGTTTTATGTCATGATTTGTTTAATGGGGTGATCGAATGGATAGAGGCTCAAGAAGATATTGCTCTAACTCAAGAAACCGAGCCTGGTATGTAGAAAACAAGGGAGGTCTTGATCCAACTTCCATCAGTAAGTTGAGTATAAGATGGATAGATGGAAGACTTAATGAAATGAGTGAGAAAGACTACCTCGGGCATCAGGCCTTCAGCAGCTTGAGGAGGAAAAACTCAGAAGACTAGATCCTCTTGACCCCGAGTTTCAAGGAACTAAAAGGTGACTCGACAGGATCCTCCAATTCCGAGCCATTCAGCGTTGAGAAAGCACAAGAACTTATTAGAAACCCTGTGACTATTACAATGATCCAATCTACATCATCCTATAACAGCGCAACTCGACTAGATCCTCCAATTCCGAGATGTTCTAACACAATGCAAACAAAGAGATGGAAAGAGGCTGACATCCATAAAGTAAGAAGTCTCAAATGCCAATACATAACCAGAGTGACCAACGCTTCATCAAAACTTTACAATCGGGAGCCTAGCTCAACCATCGATCCTTACAAAAATACAAAAACCGAGTATATATACTCAAGGCCATTCACCCTCTTGGCAGAAGGGGGGGTAGATAAGACATTCAAGTCCAATTTAGCGTGTGCAGGCTCCTCGGGTGGGTGGCGTATCTTCAGTCAAACCTGGCTGAAACCTCGTCGTCAGACGCCACCATAACTCAGCATGGCTCTTGCATGGGGACCTACATACAGGACAATCTTGGGCAGACTTCCTGCCAGAACCTCCATACCTTACATTTAAGGAGTGAGGCAAGGTTTCAACCACCTCCTCCCACCTTCATTAACCTGTAGTAGTGACCAAGATCAAAGCTAAGTCGAACTGGCACCTGGAGAATGCGGCGATCCCTTCGGCAGCCAACTTAACGCTTTAGGCCCTTTGTGCAGCTCTTTTATTATCTCAAGTGACCATGGGTTGTGACCCTACGCCTACCTTAAAAGTTGATTTCGACACTTCACGTTTCGGCGAGTCCTAAGGCAATGGAGGAGCGATCCTCTGTCTTTCAAAGTCCCGGCAAGCAAATTTGCGAAACCATGGATCTTCGCCACACGTCCCCAGGGTGAACGACTGAGATGATTTCGGCACTTCGGGACCTGCCTTGCCATTTGATAGATGCTAGCACCCCCTTCCCCAAGTATGTCCCTTTGTGACCAAGCGCCAAAACCGTGGGCCCGACCCTGGGTGCTTTTGACGTTTCAAGGTTCGGGGTTTCGAGACGTGAGATGACGAGAAAACCTTCACCTGTTGAACTCTTGAATGTCGACATGCCTAGATCTTGCGCCACGTGTCCCTGGATCGGATGGCTGAGATGATGTCAGTGGTTTGGGGCCTGTCCCATCACATGGTGCATGCCAACACCTTTTTCCCAGGCCCGCTCCTCTTATGACCAAGCACCATGATAGTGGGCCCGACTCTGGATGATTTCGGCATTTTGGGGTTCAGGGTTTCGAGATGTGAATTGACGAGAAACCCTTATCCTTCGAACTCTCGAATGCAGAAATGTCGACGTGACCATATCTTGCGCCACGCATCCCTGGATCAGATGGTTTAGATCACATCGATGCTTTCACCTGAAATATCCTGAAAGCTCCCCTATCCTCTTATTTAGCCCCCGTCCTTTCCACCGAACCTTAGGCCATGACCTCGGGCCAGGCTCCCGGGGCTATCACATTTCGCATTTCAGGGTTTTGAAACCCAAGGGATAAACCTATCTTTCCAACTTACGATCCCCGAAACGCTGACTAGCTGCCACCTGTCTCCACTGGATCGGACGACCCTGGTCATCTCGGCAATATTGTGTTCCCGAGTCCTGGACACCTTCGGCACTTCGCGTCTCGCGGCTGGGAGGAGGTTGCTCCTTGTGCTTGAAAGTTACGAAAGGTGAGGTGGCGATATAGCCTAATCGCGCGCCACGCATCCCTCTGGATGGACTACCCTAATCATCTTGGCAATACTGTGGGCCCAGGTCATGGACGCCTTCGACACTTCGCGTCTCGTAGCTGGGAGGAGGTTGTTCCTTGTGTTTCAAAGTTACTAAAGGCGAGGTGGTGATATAGCCTAATCGTGCGCCACACGTCCCTCTGGATGGACGGCCCTGATCATCTTGGCAATACTGTGGGCTCGGTTCCTGGATGCCTTCATCACTTCACGTCTCGCGGCTGGGCGAAGGCTGCTCCTTATGCTTCAAAGTCACGATGGGTGAAAAGGCAAGGAGCCTAATCGCGCACCACGTGTCCCTGCGGGATGGACGGCTGAGATTGCTTTGTGATACTATGGGCCCAACTCCTGAGCACTTTCGATGCTTCACGTCTCGCAGCTGGGAGGAGGCTGCTTCTTGTGCTTCAAAGTCGCGATGGGCGAAAAGGAGAGGAGCCTAATCGTGCACCACGTATCCCTACGGGATGGAAGATTGAGATATTTTTGGTGATATATAAGCGCCATCCATTGCGCTAAACCTAGCGCAATTATGTTGACCACAATTACCCACCGACCGTCGATCTACTTCATCGATTGATCCTCGTCGTTGAATACTGGAGCCGCTCGCCTGCTTGCATTTTCAAACCGAAATGGATTTTTTGTGTGCTTCTTATTGCGCTCATGGCTGTGACCTTGGACTAGAATGCATTTGATGGGTTTTCACACCCCATTTCTTCGCATTCTATATCAAGGGTCTGAAATCGGTTAAAAACACCATCTTGCAAGAATTTGCGCTAACATTAGGCTCCATGGGGGATAGAGTCGTCCCTGTGATGCTCTAAGAACTCTTTTGCAGTTCCAGTGCCTTGCTGTCGGGCTATGGAGTCTGGCAAAACACCTTGCTGAAAATATAGGCCGAAAAGTAAAAGTAAAAGCGAAACAATAAAAGTACATGCTCAAAAGAGCTTATTTATGCACAGTCCTAGACTAATAAAATACTTTACATGGGGCTAGGTGAAAGCAAACTTCCACCATAGCCATTCAAGCAACTTTCTGAATAGAAGCTCCTTCCTTCTGTCGATGATGGATAACAGACGATGTAACCAGGACATCAGAATGGTTACATCCTTTAATTCATCTTCAAGGGTTGTCGTGAAGATGAAGGTGGGTGGCTCCAAGGCATAAAGGAAATGCCCCTCCATGTACTTGCTGATAGGGCCATAGAATGGGTGGCGAATTCCAGAAAATGGGCGACAGACAACCTCCTCTGCTATACAGTTATTCACGTGTGGCTGAATATCTCTGCTAAGAACAGGTGGGTGGGAAACTGACGTAGGCTCACTGCTCTCAGGCGGTGGCTGCTCGCTGACTGGCTCTGGACAGAAAATATTCTGCTCCTCTGGTTCTTTCTCCTCTTCTTGTTGGCTCTCCCCCGGGTCAAATTCGCATTCATCATAAATAGGGACCATGGGATGGCTCTTCTTGCTGTCATGTCAGTCAGTGTCTTCATAGTGATCAAATGTAGGATAAGCTTGTTGCTCATCATCACTATAATATTCATCAAAAAGGGGTTGACCTTCATTTCTATGTCCCTCCTCCAGAATAGTGATCCCCTCAAAAATATCCATTTCAAGGACAGTGGTATCTGCTGCTTCTGGCTGTTCATACATAATTTTTTTCTCTTTAATCCCAGGTAAAAATATATCGTGAGAAATCCCTTGAAGGAAAAGAGAAAAATCCTCCTCCACAACCATCTCTTCTTTAAAAACGAGGAGGTCTTCGTCATCATAAGAAGGGCTTCTAGGAACATCTGCTTCAACCTGATACCCAGGTGAGCCATCTACTATAGACCACGTCTGCTCTATAAACTCATAATTTTCACAAGAGGCATGTTGATCTTTATGAACATCTAAAAGAACAGGTGCATCTGAAATAATGTCAAATGCTTTCGTTCTAAGGCTAGCATAATTAATATCATTCAACACCTCTATATTTTCATAGAAAATGATTTCCTCTACTGTAAAAGCTTCATCAAAAACATGGTCTATAGGGCCAGTAGAGGCTTCATGAAGCAAAGAAAACTCCTTACAACAGTTTTCATACAAACAATCAGCTGGATAGTAATCTTTACAAAATGAATTGAAAGTTGTATGAAAATCTGTCAAAGAATGGATGCTTGCAGCGGGAAGAGATTGACACCAATCAAGAGAAACTCCCTGTAATGAATACCTAAAAAGCTTAATCTGGACATCTTCATGCATGATATTAAGTCGATGAATAACCTCATGAAAGTCCAGTAAAGGCTCAGTTGGTATCTCCGAAAATTTTGCTTGAAATTCAGGGAGGATATCTTCCCATTCATCTCTATCTGGCAGTGGATTAGGAAAACCAACTATCTGGGAAAGGTCATAGAAAGCTAACCTTTGAGATAAGATATTTTCCATATCGAGTTAGTGGAGTCGCCAATCGATTCTCGAATCATGGATTCGCTAGGTGAAAGATTCACAGCTTCGAATATGCTTGGTCCTTGTTCACCATAAAAGGCCAGATCTTACGTTGTTGTTACCCCAGGAAGCTTCTCAGGTTGAGAAAGAAGCTGTTGAAACCTTCTCGAGAAAGCTCCTTTGGGTCAGCTTTCAAGTGTGCTGAAAGTAGCCATAGCTGAAATAGTGATGTGGAAACTTTGGGGTCGCCATAGTGGAGTCACTTGATCCACAGTAGCAATCTTTAAGGGCTTTGATGCCTGATGCACCTTCAGAATCAGAGGCTCAATGTCCTTCAATCCCAGGGAAAATATTCAACTTCGTCCCCGACAATGGCGCCAGAAATGTTGGCGTCAGAAGTCACTCCTGGATTGCAGCAGGAGCAGAGCCCGACGCCCATCAGTTTTATGTCACGATTTGTTTAATGGGGTGATCGAATGGATAGAGACTAAAGAAGATATCTCTCTAACTCAGGAAACCGGGCCTGGTATGTAGAAAACAAGGGAGATCTTGATCCAACTTCCGTCAGTAAGTTGAGAATAAGATGGATAGATGGAAGACTTAATGAGATGAGTGAGCAAGACTACCTCGGGCATCAGACCTTTGGCAGATTGAGGAGGAAAAAATCAGAAGACTAGATCCTCTTGACCTCGAGTTTCAAGGAACTGAAAGGTGACTCGACTGGATCCTCCAATTTCGAGTCATTCAGCGTTGAGAAACCATAAGAACTGATTAGAAACCCTGCGACTATTACAGTGATCCAACATACATCATCCTATAACAGCGCAACTCGGCTGGATCCTCCAATTCCGAGATTTTCTAACATAGTGTAAACAAAGAGATGGAAAGAGGCTGACATCCATAAAGTAAGAAGTCTCAAATGTCAATACATAACCAGAGCGACCAACGCTTCATCAAAACTTTACAATCGGGATCCTAGCTCAACCATCGATCCTTACAAAAATACAGAAACTGAGTATATATACTCAAGGCCATTCGTCCTCTTGGCAGCAGGGGGGGTAGCTAAGACATTCAAGTCCAATTTAGTGTGTGCAGGATCCTCAGGGGGGTGGCACATCTTCAGTCAAACTTGGCCGAAACCTCGTCATCAGACGCCACCGTAACTCAGCATGGCTCTTGCATGGGGACCTGCATACAAGACAATCTTGGGCAGACTGCCTGCCAGAACCTCCATGCCTTACATTTAAGGAGTGAGGGAAGGTTTCAACCACCTTCATTAACCTGTAGCAAAGACCAAAATCGAAGTCAATTCGAACTGGCTCCTAGAGAACGCGGCGATCCCTTCGGCAGCCAACTCAGCGCTTTAGGCCCTTTGCGCAACTCTTTTATTATCTCAAGTGACCACGGGATGTAACCCTATGCCTACCTTAAAAGGTGATTTCAACACTTCGTGTTTCGGCAAGTCCTAAGGCAATGGAGGAGCGATCCTCTGTCTTTCGAAGTCCCGGCAGCCGAATCTGCGAAACCATGGATCTTCGCCACGCGTCCCCAGGGTGAACGACTGAGATGCTTTCGGCGCTTCGGGACGCACCTTGCCATATGATAAATGCTAGCACCCCCTTCCCTAGGTATGTAGCTTTGTGACCAGGCACCAAAACCGTGGGCCCGACCCTGGGCGCTTTCGGCGTTTCAGGGTTCAGGGTTTCGAGATGTGAGATGACGAGAAACCCTTCACCCGTTGAAATCTCGAATGCCGACATGACTAGATCTTGCACCACACGTCCCTGGATCGGACGACTAAGATGACGTCGGTGGTTTGGGGCCTGTCCCATCACATGGTGCACGCCAACACCTTTTTCCCAGGTCCGCTCCTCTTATGAGTGAGTGCCATGACAATGGGCCCAACTCTGGACGCTTTCGACATTTCGGGGTTCGGGGTTTCGAGATGTGAATTGACAAGAAACCCTTACCCTTTGAACTCTCAAATGCCGACATGCTGACGTGACCATATCGTACGCCACGCGTCCCTGGATCGGACGGTTTAGATCACATCGACGCTTTCACCTGAAATATCCTGAAATCTCCCCTGTCCTCTTATTTAGGTCCCGTCCTTTCCACCGAACCTTAGGCCATGACTGTGGGCCAGGCTCCCGGGGCTATCACATTTCACGTTTCAAGGTTTTGAAACCCAAGGGCTAACCCTGTCTTTACAACTTACGATCTCCAAAATGCTTACTAGCTGCCACCTGTCTCCACTGGATCAGACGGCCCTGGCCATCTTGGCAATACTGTGGGCCCGGGTCCTGGATGCCTTCGGCACTTCGCGTCTTGCGGCTGGGAGGAGGCTGCTCCTTGTGCTTCAAAGTTACGAAAGGAGAGGTGGTGATATAGCCTAATCGCGCGCCACACGTCCCTCTGGATGGATGGCCTTGATCATCTTGGCAATACTGTGGGCCCGGGTCTTGGACGACTTCGGCACTTCACGTCTTGCGGCTGGGAGGAGGTTTCTCCTTGTGTTTCAAAGTTACGAAAGGCGAGGTGGAAATATAGCCGAATCGTGCGCCACGTGTCCCTATGGATGGACAGCTATGATCATCTTGGCAATACTGTGGGCTCGGGTCCTGGATGCCTTCGGCACTTCGCGTCTCATGGATGGGAGGAGGCTGCTCCTTGTGCTTCAAAGTCGCGATGGTAGAAAAGGCGAGGAGCCTAATCGCGCACCACATGTCCCTGCGGGATGGACGGCTGAGATTGCTCCGTGATACCATGGGCCCAACTCTTGAGAACTTTTGGCGCTTCGCGTCTCGCAGCTGAGAGGAGGCTGCTCCTTGTGCTTCAAAGTCGCGATGGGTGAAAAGGCGAGGAGCCTAATCGCGCACCACGTGTCCCCGCGGGATGGAAGACCGAGATCTTTTTGGTGATATATAAGTGTTATCCATTGTGCTAAACTTGGCGCAACTCTGTTGACCGCAATTACCCGCCGACCGTCAATCTGCTTCATCGATTGATCCTCATCGTTGAATACTGGAGTCGCTCGCCTGCTTGTATTTTCAACCTGAAAAGGATTTTTTGTGTGCTTCTTATTGCGCTCATGGCTGTGACCTTGGACTAGAATGCATTTGATGGGTTTTCACACCCCATTTCTTCGCATTCTACATCAAGGGTCTGAAATCGGGAAAAAACACCATCTTGCAAGAATTTGCGCTAACAACCCGAAGTCTTCAAAATGAGCCATCGTGGTACAATTCTACACTATGTGAATAGATGTGTTGGGGTCGAACACAGTGAGACAATTTTTTTGTTACCGTTCTTTGACGTATATCGTTAACAAACGCGAGATGACCCACTTATGATGAATATTGGCGTCAAGGTAATGTTGAGCACTCAACACACCCTAAAATACTTTGCGAAAATTTTCTTTTGAGTACCACTTTTTCATTTCTGAATAGAGTCAGTTTTGCTGGGAAGGATGGATTTTTCTGTTGTTGTGTTTTATCATTGATCAAATTTTGTTTGGTTTGAAGTTTGTTGACAGATTGAAATTTTTCTCTAAGAAAAAGTGGCATAAAGACTAAGTGCACACAACTTAAAATTTGTTTTCTAAAAAAAATTTGCGCGCCAATCAGCAATTTGGGACCCAACAAGGAGTTCTTAAAAAAAATGTTGATGTATCGTCGACATCGGAGAAATCCAAAAGACAAACTGCCAACATAAACAAAAACAATCATCAATCATCAATACATCGTTGGCATCGACGAAAAGGGGAAAGGGTTTGATAGCTAGAAACATATGTCTAAGGGAAATTCATTGATGCCGAAAATGCTTCTCACGCTGAAGAGGTCAAATCAACCACCACGTGTCTTTCCACATAGATGGTTTGTATTGCTTGGTCATATCCCACGTCATCTCTTGATATTCCTCATGTTACATAAGCATGTCCACGTCAACATGACATATCCGTACTTCCACGACAACACTTCCATGTCAACATTGTACGACAGTTTGGATCGGCATCAGAAAGTTTCCCAAGAATAAAGATGAAGCAATGCCAAAGACAAATTGTTGACACCGATGCACTCATTGAGTATCGATAGATGCTAGGACATCGAATGTTAGAGTTTAGATCAAACTTTTCTCTATCGACATCGGCGATGTTGGTTGATCCACGCCATCCATTTAAGACCTTTCTTAATCCAAGTCGTTCACTCTTCCATGGTACGATTTCATGCCCGAGAGAGACTCGAAGATCACCAAGGAAAGGGAAAACTTTTGATCACACATCTCCCCAATGTCGATCCTACTAGTTCCTTTGAAATTTGAAATGCCCGGGTAACTTGATGGGACACATCTATCTGAGTGAAGGATGGGATCTTTGATTGTTAGTCAAATATGAATTTCACGTAACGGATACCTAGATCCACGACATCGTGCACTGATCAACTTTCAATAATTTAAATTCATCGATTAACTCTGAAATAACACGCTTTTGTATCGCCAACTTGTGTTACATTTAATCCTAAGCATGGTGCAGATTCTGTTATAGATTAAACAGGTCACATTTGTACTCCTGAATTTAAGACTCGATGCGACAAGGTAGGTATGTTTAAATTTATAAGGTTTTTCCCAAGCGTGATATTTTTTTTGCAAACCATTGATCTCCCAAGCAGAAGAAGGAGTGAGAGAGAGCATCAAGGAGTATAAAACACACTGTATCACTTCAATTACCAGTAATCTCAGGTTATTTCTTGTAAGGAAGACTAAAATGCCTCCGCAAAATCCAACAACCAAGCACTCACCAAGAGTGCCCAAAATGAAAGAACTGAAGATCAATGAAGGGTCAACACTGGCGACTGCAAGGGAGCTTGAATTTTTTTCAAAAATAGAATCAGTGATCTGAACTTCGACCAAAAAATAGTTTACCCGACCTCTAGCATTCGGGGACAAAGAGGCAGGCATTGGATCTAAAGTAATGCTCCCACATTGGGGTGAAATTTATAATAAAATCAGTTAGGAAGATTACCCAGCGTTTACACGTCACAACAACCCGGACGTCAGGGTATTGGATGACCAATTTTTCTCGAATATCAGGCAATCGTCTCTGCACAGTGTGGCTTGTTGGACCCCAATTTTTCCCTGCATCAAAACCATAGGATGGATAAATGACCACGTAGACAAGGTGAAGTGCACATTCAACAATGAGGAGGGTGAGTGCGTTGGTAGTTTTCTTTCAATGGAGATGAAAAAGTATTACAAACTCACAGACCCATAGGAGAGGCTGAATACAGATTTTGTGGTCATGTTTTATGAGCTTCATGACACCAGTCGGTTACTAGCCTCGTGGTGAAGAGAGGATAAAAAATTCACAAATAGGAGCAATGGCTGGTACAACACGGTAAACCTCAGAGATCCCTATATGTATTTAATGGCCTTGATCTGTCGATTGTATGGAGGAAAGGACTGCTCGAAGTTCTCAGAAGCATGGATTCCCTTGGCATATACTGTAGTGATCTCTGGGAGCAATTTCAATTGGGGAGATATTCTTTCAAAACAGATGAGTATCAACATCCTACATGCCCAGACACCAAAAGAAGGAGAAACATCAGTCTTCATCATGGCATCTTACCTGTTGGACGTGATCTGTGCGAGAAACGCTTTCCCAGGTATGAATTTACACTGGCATGTTGTCGAGTTACCTATGCACGTTTTTTTCATCATTTTGTGGCAGAATAGGTAAAAAAGTTTTTACGTCATGATATGTGACAAGTTTATAGCCAGAATACACTTCATTATATTTATAAAATAATGCCCGAGACTTTCAGCGGAAACTAAAAAGATGATATCCAAATTCATCCACTGGTATTTAGAAGAAACAAGCACTTACATCATAGTGTTTGGGGCTACTAGTGCACCACACTTACTCATCATTCATGTCCCGGACCCTCTGATATTGGGAGAGATTTGTTACCAGACCATCCCAAAAGGTTATAATGCTTCTTTAGTGAAGGATAAGAAAGGTCCTTCATACCTTATGGATTTCATATTGGGTTTTATATGGTTAAATACATTGCATAGGAAAACCAAGAAGGATTGAGTCATCTTGAGTATCGGTTCTCCACAAGCTATTTTTGCAAGCACGACCCAAAAGTATTAGTACCCCAACATGCGGGGCAGGTATCCTCATATTGTCCATATTCTCATGACAGTTCCGAATATGATATCTTCATCGAGGGTGCCCAAGATTGGGAGGAGGTGCTCCAAATAAGGGATAAGACCAAGTTTAAAGCAATGACCATGGATGAACAAGTTGAGACGATAGAGCACACTGCTTAAGAAGCCATTAGGATAAGAGAAGAAATCAAAGCAGCGGAAGCGGCAGAAGCATGGAAAAGGGGGACATTGTTATTGGAAATACCCTCGAGAATTACCCCGGACGATACAAATGGCCAAGAGGCAGAACTGAATGTCTCAAAAACAATTCCACCAGAAGAGACTACCACCCAAGAAAACACTAGCCCCATATCAACCCAGGAAGGGTAACTGGCGACAAATACAACTTAGTGAATGCAAGCGAAGGCATCAAGAAAGATAGGTATGCCTACCATCCTCATATATTTAATCACCACATACGATGATGAGGAAGGCTCAAAATATTCACACATAACCCTGGTGTTAATCACACAGAAGGAAGAACCATGGGAGACATCTTCTCCGGCCTCTGATGATTTAGTCTGAAATCCCCGAGAAGGAGACCTGGAAGCTAGGAACACTATTGGCAAATGTTAAACAGGTAGCGTAAGCTTGTCATTGATGGCAAGTACAACAGTAATGATGGCTTGAGTACAGCAGCGATAATCAACAGGAAAATAAAAGATAAGTCCGGGAAGATCGAATGATCAAAGGAAACATTGCTAAAATGATCGAAGGCTCGAGAAGCATTTCTGATCATTGGATCTCATTCAAAATTCCCGAAAGAACGAGGGTCATCAGATTAGAATATAGACAAGAAGAGCGTTGAACAGGAGGATAGATCTCAGACGTTAGATCCAAGCGCAGGACCCAACCATCGTTGGATCAAGGAGAACCTGCACACCTTTTAAAGTATAACAAGGAGAAGCGAGCGTAATCGCGATATGCGAAATTGTGATGTAATTTGAACCGTCCGATCAAGCTTTGATCTGGACCATTGATTCTAGTCCTTGTCCGAGTTTCGGGGATCGCGAGGTAAACATGTCAAAGATTATTGACATCAGGAATCCCGATATCGCGATATGTGAAATCGCGATGTAATCTGAGACGTCAGATCAAGATCAAATCTGGACCGTTAATTCCAGTCCTTGTCAGAGTTTCAGGGATCGCGAGGTAAACATGTCAAAGATTATTAACATCAGGAATCCCAAAATCGCAATATGCAATATTATGATTTAATCACAGTCATCAGATCAAGATAAGATCTGGACCGTCGATCTGACTCACGTCAGCAAACCACATCATCTAGGAACACGTGGCATAACTAGGTAATGACAAGTGTCAGATTGATTCAACATTCCAAGCACATGTAAGTCACGAATCAGGGTGACATGTGGCAGTTATTTAACACATGTGATGTCAGCATACTTACACCATGTCGGAGTTTCGAGGATCACGTGTTGGAGATGTCAAATAAACAATGCAACAAGAATGTCGATTTCACGATATGCGAAATTGGGATGCAATCACAACCGTAGAATCAAGCTCAGATCTGGACCGTTGATCTAACATCATATCGGAGTTTCGGGGATCGCAACATGGAGATATCAAAGAAACAATGCAACAAGAATGCCGATTTTGCGATATGCGAAATTGCAATGCAATCGCAGCCGTAGAATCAAGCTCATATCTAGACTGTTGATCTAACTCCATATCGGAGTTTCAGCGATCGCAACATGGAGAGGCAAGTAAACAATGCAACAAGAATGTCGATTTTGCGATATGCAAAATTGTGATTCAATCGCAGCCATTGAATCAAGATCTGATCAAGACCGTTGATCCCACGCCATTGCGGGGTATCAGGGATCGCAACTTGAAAAGTCGAGATGCCACATCTCCAGATCCACGAAACGTGAATTCGCGAAAATCGCTTTTTTCATAGGTGCTTGGTTATGACCATAGTCACATTGGGGAAGGAGATAGTGTAGAAAATATCTTTATCGAGGTTTCAGAGATCGCGACTTGAAGTGTCAAAAACACTTGGACATAGGAATGCTAAAATGCCGAAACCCGATTTAAAAGCAAGATTAATAAAGTTCATCCAATGACGCAAATAAACCTGAAGGAGATCAGAGGGCTATTGTAGCATGACATAGTATAATTGCCAGAAACCACTGATGGTTCCAGCCAGAGGACTCGAAGACACATGGGATGATTAACAGAGAAGGTGAGCTCGACTGTCATAGAGAAAACAAAGAGTCTCAACTGCCAGAGAGGCTGAGGAATCTCAGCATGACACCCAGTGATGCTGAACGCATGGGAAAACAGCCAGAGAAGCTGAAGAGTCACGATCATGATCACGCAGAGCACTTGAGATGTGGAGGAGATGGGCGCGGTATGAGCATGCAGAGGAATGGCAAATATTGCATGGACAAGATGCACAGAAGCTATATATACACTGTACAGAGAAGAGAAGTGGTGATGTTACTGTTGGAGTTTGTTGTGGTTGTTGTTGGTGAAGGTGATTCATGTGTGAAGGAGGATCAGAGTGCAGCAACTGAATTGCACAGAAAAGGAACTGTGGAGTGAATGGACATGGCGCACAGAGCATAAAAAGTAGAATAACAGACAACACAAGTCAAATGTGCAGAAAGGCAATGAGGCAGACAGAGCAACGAAATGCAGCATAACAATGATGAGTCTGGTAAGCCATTGTTGAACATCATATGACTGTAAAAAGTTTCAGTAGCAAAGATTTATATTTCAGGGAGGTTGGGAGGTGCTAGGGAGGATTGTTGTCCTCATAGGTTCAAGTGGGTGCTTGAACACAGGGAGTTGTAGCTTCCATCTGGTTGCAACCAGATAAAACAGGGTGGTAGGGTGGTGCAAGGGAGAACTCTTGTTCTCTATTATACAGGTTGGTCCCTGTATGATTGGAAGTTGGTACTTCCATCCAGTTGGTGCTGGAAACACTCAGGGAGTTGGTGCTTCCTTCTAGTGGGTGCTAGAGAAAACAGAGAGTTGGTGCTCTCAGCAAGTTGCAGCTTGCAAAACAGAGGTTGTA
>ML838061.1:87015-112281 GCA_009831015.1 Picea engelmannii | reverse complement strand
CATGCCTTATGGAGGGGCACATATTTCTCATGCAAGTGATAAGTTCATGCACATTGTTGGGTAAAATGGCTAGGAATTCTATTATCCAGGGGACTCTCTCTCATGGATGAACCGGGGAGAAGTAGACTAGTACATTGATGCATAAACTGCACCATGCCAAGGGTGATCATGTTGCTTTAGTTTTTGTTTCCGTGTAGGTACAAAGAAACCATGGTTATGTATAATGGTAATTGCTACAGCTAAGATTTGTTAGTAAATAAATAACAGAGCAATTAAAATCAAAAGAATGCAGAAATAAAATATAAAAGAGACACAACATATATGTGGTTTACCCAATGTGGGCTACGTTAATGAAGAAATTGTCAATCCTTCTTTTATTTCTTCTAGCCAAGCAAATGGATGCAACTTACAACTCCTTTTTACAGTCTCTTTCCCTTTTTTTATTGTGTTTTCTCATAACACACACACACACACACACACACACACACTATAATATGTACAATATAATGAATCATCCTAAGCCTTTTAAAGGCTTCATTTCATGCAATCCATGTACTACGGGATACCAAAACCATGGGAGACAAATACCATGGGCCCAAAAACCACTTGTTTACTTAAAATATATGACTCTTTTACCGAATCACGTGTTTACTTAAAATAGGTTTAACTCTTTTACTGAAAGTGTATCCTAACAATCCCCCCTTTAAACTTGACTTGGGGTTTCCCTTGACCAAATTCGGTGAAACTAGCCAATTGAGCATTCACCACTCACTCTTAACCTCCCTCAAAGTCTATAACCAGGGTATGTGGAAATCCCACATGATCCCCCCCCTCCCCCCCCTTTTGCCACCTAGGTCTACATCCTAGAATTTACTGGTAATTTACCAGGGGTATGCATGCTTAAATAGATATTACAGTTGTATGCCCACTCAAATGCAAAAAAATTGTCTAACAATCCATTGAATCAGAGAGATAATCAAGCTTTACAACCAACAATCCCCCACTTCGAGACTAATCATAGGAAATCCACTGCTACTACATCTACTGGACTATGCTCCAACTTTGGATATGGAAAGTTTCTCATCCTCACCTTCATGCTTGAAGACCAACTGGAACCGAGAAGTGTTGAATTTTCACTATGCTTGGTTTAAGTATGAGGTTTATTTCATTTTAGTCATGTACTTGAACCATAAACAAGTTCAGCTACACCATTCAAAATTGTTGCAATAACCAAGATCACAAGAATAAATACCATGCACAAGAACACAAGAAATATCCTGGGAAAACCCTTCTCAAAAAGTGAGAAAAACCCAACAATCCTTTTCTATATTCTCAAGAGAAGATCCTCCAACCATGAAACCCTAATGCACACAAGAGGGTGCTCTACTACCTTGAAACTTGTGCCCAAGAGAGGTGTGCACTTCATCCCTAAAAGTGTACTTGCTGAAATTTCGAAATGACAAGTGATGAGTGTGTTTCCTCAATGGGGAAATCACCTTTATTTATACTAGACTAAACAGACCAAAAGTGGTGTTTATTGGCACAACAGGGCCGATATCAATAACTCAGAAAATAATTAATTGTTATAATAAACATTAATTATCTTTCACATGTGGTGGGGCCAACCTGTACCCTTTACATCACAATTAAGGTTACATGTAAATATTACTCTCAGACAATATAGAAAGGGATCTCACACATCCACTAGAGTGATCAACTACTAGGGGCACGTCCACCTGTTCTCAACCACAAGGACTTCCTACTCAAAATATGTCTATCTCACTAAGTCCACAGGAGAATCATTTGGAGTACCATCTCAAGCCTGACTCAACTAAGTCCACAAGGTAGGAGACCACACATCATAACAACTCAATCTAGATTCTAACGCACACCCATCACATGGGCACATTCACCCCACATAGGGGTACATATCATCTCGTCTCAATCCTGAGAGGAATGTTGCACCCATCTCATGGGAATCCTCACCCCACACAGGGGAACACATCATCTCATCTTAGTCTAGATATGAACGACACATCCATCTCATGGGAACACCCAACAGATGGGCTATCTCATAGGTTGACTCACTCAGTCTCAGAGAATAATGTATCCTGGAGGATGTCTCATGAATATGTAATCATCAACACTCCCTCTTAGCTAGGGAGGCATTCTCCACCAGGCTAAGTCTCCCATAGAAGTACTTAAAATTTGTCTTGGCAAGCAGTTTGGTGAAGATATCTGCAATCTTCTCATGTGTAGGAAGGTATTGCACGTGTACTTATTTCCTTTGCACCATCTCTTTAATATAATGATATTTTATCTAAATGTGTTTTGATCTATCGTGAAACACAGGGTTCTTAGAGAGCTTCACACAACTCTGGTTATCACAATGAATAATGGTAGGATCCATCTCATGATCAAATAAATATGTCAAGAGCTTGTGAAGCCACACTACTTCGCGGGCTGTGACACTCAACGTTATATACTATGCTTATGTGGTAGTCAAGGCAACAAAGCTATGTTTCTTGCTGCACCAGAAAACCATGGTAGACCCCAAGGTAAAACAACAACCGAATGTGCTCTTCCGGTCCACTATGCTCCCTGCCCAATCTGAATTGGCATATCCCTACAAACTCATGTCTACACTAGAGGCATATCTCAGGCCATATCCAAATGTTCCTTGTAGATATCTCAATACATGCTTCGCTACTATCTAGTGAGTCTGTCTCAGTTGAATCATGAACTTACTGAATACATTCACTCCATAGCATATGTCAGGTCTGGTGTTAACCAGATACATCAATGATCCAATCAGTTGTTGGTATAAATGTGGATCAATCTTGCCTGAATTAGTATAAGCATTGTTCATCTTCTTCAAATCCATCACCATTTGTGTAGGCATGGATTCACAGTCTGTCATACTAAACTTATTCAATATCTCCACTGTATATTTTCCTTGACTCAGGAAAATCTCATCAGTCCTTTGCCATACTTCTAGTCCCAAGAAGTAGTGCATCATACCCAAATCCTCTATCTAGAATTCAAAAGTTAATGCTCGCTTGCATTCAACAATAAGTCTTTCGGAACCAGTGAGGAATAAGTCATCCACATACATGACCAATATTAGGCACTCATCACCAACAATATGATAATATAGGTTTGGATAAACAACACTCTTGTTGAAGCCCAAAGTCATCAAGAATCCTTCCATATTCTCGTACCAAGCACAAGGTGCCTTCTTTAGTCCATACAAGGATTTCTTCAACCTACACAGATGAGTTTTCTCGTGGTGTATCACGAATCCCTATGGCTTCTCGATGTAAACTTCTTCCTCAATCTCACCATTGAGAAAGGTTGTATTTACATTCATTTGATGTAGTTTCCAACCCATGGATTCAGCTAGTGCAATTATAGTACAAATGGAAGTGTATCGGGCTACTGGAGAAAATGTCTCCTCATAGTCAATTCCCTCCACTTGTGAGAATCCTCTGGCTACAAATATCACTTTGTATTTATCGACACTTACATTAGCTGAATTTTTGATCTTATAGATCCACTTGGAAGTTAATACAGACTTCCCTTCTGGTCTTAGAAAAATATCCCGCACATCATTTTTCAAGATGGACTAATACTCTTATGTCATGGCATCGGGAACATCAATTGGAACAATGGATATCTCCCTCTGAATTGTTGAAGGGGGAGAAGGTATTGTCTCACTATCAATCTCCATCTGAGATTCTCTGGATCTTCGAAAGGCTATCTCTTCTATAAAGATGACATCTATGCTTACCTCAATCTGTCTCTGACCAGGGATGTAGATTCGGTAAGCCTTAGAAGATTAACTATATCCCACAAATGTACCCTTTCTTCCTGAGGGGTCTAGCTTTGATCTATTTTCTTTGGGTACATGAAGATATATTGGACAACCAAATATCTTGAAGTGTCCTACCTCAAGATTCACTCTGGTGAAGGCTTCTTTGGGAGTCATGTTCTTCAAAATCTGGTGAGGACTCCTGTTTTGACCATATATTGTTTTCATGGATGCTTCTTCCCATAGAATCATAGGTAGATGTTAATCATGTAGCATTTCTTTGGTTACTTCAATGATGATTCTATTCTTCCTCCTTCTAAAATAGTTTTGACTCCCTCTGACTTAAGTGACTCCCTCTGAAGTCTAAAGGATAAACATCTTCATTTGTTGTTAACCTGCCTAGAACAAGAAAACAAATGAAAATAAACAAGACAATAATATCTCCTAGAGGAGAATAATGAGTACATATCTAGAATCAAAACAATTTAAGGATTGTTTCACAGTGACAACACCTACTTGTAATGTATCAAACTTAGAAATGTAGGTTAGAGGCATGATAATTAAAACAATCAAACCTGGAATCTTCATTTCCAGTGTGTTGTTCCTCTAAATGCATTGATATCCCTCTGGATCCACAATTGCAACAATGGTTCCTTCCTCCTGCAAGTACCCTCATGACAATGATACAAATAATATATACAAGTGCATACATGAGAGTGTTGAAATGAATAAAAAAGCTTCTTCTTTGATGTCTTCATTTTTATGAAGTCTTGGCTTCCAGGAACTGATTTTTCTTGATTCATTAATCTTATCTTCCATCATAGTTTTGTTCATCATGCTTTCATATTCTTCACAAACCCTTATCAACTGGGCTAGGAAACCTAACAGCTAGGCTAGGCTAGAAATATTAGGTTTCATTGGGCTTGTGACTACCAAAAATAAGCCTTGAAAGTCAAAAGAAAACTAGTGAGCTGAGAAGCTCCTTTAATGAGTTGTAGACACCCTAAATTTGAATTTTCTGCAGAAGATTGTGAAACCCTGGAAACCTTAGGGCCAAAAATCCAAAATTCTTGGAATTGCAATCTGAGAGTTGTTGGAAGTGCATTGAGGGAGGTCATACATCCCTATGTAATTTTTAGCCCCAACGTTTCAGTTTTAAGTGTTGGAACACCCAAGAAGGAGAGGGTTGTATGAATTTTTGGAAACTCTAGGAGGTTGTATGGTTTTACAGAAGAGAGAGAACGATTGCTAGAATCTTGTGCAATGGCTTCTTCAAGACCTATGCTCTGATACCATGTTGAATTTTCACTATGCTTGGATTAAACATGAGGTTTATTTCATTTTAGTCATCTACTTGAACCATAAACAAATGCATCTACACCATTCACAATTACCACAATAACCAATATCACAAGAAGAAATACCATGCACAAGAACACAAGAAATATCTTGGAAAAACCCTTCTCAATAAGGGAGAAAAACCTAGAAACCCTTTGTTATATTCTCAAGAGAAGATCCTCCAACCATGAAACCTTAATGCACACAAGAGGGTGCTCTACTACCTTGAAACTTGTTCCCAAGAGAGGTGCACACTTCAGCCCTAAAAGTGTACTTGTTGAAATTATGAAATGACAAGTGACGAGTGTGTCTATGGGGAAATCAACTTTATTTATACTAGACTGGATAGACCAAAAGTGGTGTCTATTGGCACAACAGGGTCAACCTCAATAACTCAGAAAATAAATGATTATTACAATTAACATTAATTATCTTTCACATATGGTGGGTCATACCTGTACCCTTTACATCACAATTAGGGTTACAGGTAAATCTTACTCTCAGACAATATAGCAAGGGATCTGACCCATCCATTGGTGCTTAGCCACTAGGGGTGCGTCCACCTGTGCTCAGCCACGGGGATTTCCTACTCAACATATCTCTATCTCACCGAGTCCATAGGAGAATCATCTGGAGTACCATATCAATCCTGACTCAATTGAGTCCACAAGGTAGGAGACCACACATCATAACAACACAGTCCATAGTCCGATGCATACCTATCACATGGGAGCCTTCACCCCACACAGAGGTACATACCATCTCATCTCAATCCAGAGAGGAACGACACACCCATCTCATGGGCATCCTCATCCCACACAGGGGCACACATCGCCTCATCTCAATCCAGAGAGTAACGACACACCCATCTCATGGGCACACCCAACACATGGGCTCTCTCATAGGTCGACTCACTCAATCTCAGAGGAGAACGTGTCCTAGAGGATGTCTCATGAAGTTGTAATCATCAACAAGAAGGAACTCATTTTCTCCTTTTTCTACCTTTGTTAATATGTTTGTAGGATTCTTACTAGTGTGCATCTTCTCCAGCTTCAATTTTCCATCTTCCAAAACTAATCTTATGAAATGGTACTTGAGTTGTACATTTTTTTCCTTAGAATGGAAGACTGAGTTTTTTGCAAAATGAATGACACTGTAGTTGTCACTATACAACCTACTATTCTCCTGCTTCTTTCCCAATTCCTTCATAAACATTTGTAACCAAATCATCTCTTTATTATCCTCTATAGCGGCAACATACTCTTCTTCCATTGTTGAAAGTGCAACAACATTTTGCAATTTCAAAATCCAACTTATTATTTTCCACCTACAGTAAAAACATATCCTCTGGTGCTCCTCCTGCTGTCTATATCACCTGTCATATATGAATCAACATATCCTTGTAGAACAATGCTTCAACCTCCAAAGCTTAATGCTTGAGTAGTAATACCTCTCAAATACCTAAGAATCCACTTTACTTCCTTACAATTCTCTTTGCATGGATTGTTCATATACCTACTCACAACACCCACTACATGTGCAATATTCGTCCTGGTGCACACCATCACATACATAAATATGTCAATTGTCGATGATTATGGAACCTTGGACATGTAGTCTATCTCCTCCTTTGTCTTAGGACACATATCTTTAGTCGATTTGAAATGACTAGCCAAAGGTGTACTAACTAGTTTTTCATTCTGGATTTGAAACCTTTCCAAAACCTTATCTATGTACTCACCCTGCGATAATGTTAATTTGCGATTTTTCCTATCTTTTTTATTCTCATACCAAAGATTTTCTTTGCAACACCCAAATCCTTCATCACAAATGAATTATCTAATTTTCTTTTTAGCACATTTATATCTTGCATGTTAGACCCTTCAACAAGCATGTCATCTACATATAATAACATGATAATATAGCTACCATTATCTTGTCTCTTAAAATAAACAAAGTGATCAATGTGACATTTACTATAACCATTTTTTGTCAGAAACATTTTAAATTTCAAATACCATTTCCTTGGAGCTTTCTTTAGGCCATACAATATCTTCTTCAACCCTCATACTAATTTCTCATTCTCTTTGACCTCATACCCCTGTGGCTACTACATATAAATCCTTTCCTCTGAATCCCCATGGAGAAAATTTGTCTTCACATATAACTATTCAAGATGAAAATATTCCACTACCACTAGACTTAAAATAGTTCTAATTGAAGTCATTTTAACAACAAGAGAACAAAATTCATCAAAATCTATACCTTTCTTTTGTGCAACCCCCCCCCTTTACAACAAGTCTAGCATTGTACCTCCTTTTCCCTCCATCTTGTTCCTTCAACTTGTAAGACAATTATTTTGAAATGATCTATTACATGCATGGAACAAAACTAAGTCCCAAGTGTGGTTATGTATGAAAGAGTTCATCTTCTCTTTCATGCCTTGCTCCCACTTATTTCTAGTTTCTACCATTGATTCTTCATATATTTCTGGTTCACCAGAATTAGTCAACAATAAATAATAAATTGAAATAGAGTATCGTAAAGTGGGTTTACTTATCCTAGTATATCTTCTTGTGGGAGTTTGAGGTTCCTGTTGCAGTTGTTGTTCTGGAACATTTTGATTTTCTATCACCTCCAAGATTTTATTTTCTATAATTTCATCAAGCACTGTGTATTATGTGTTTGCATTTTCCTATTTCTTTGCCTACAACCAATGTTTGTACATAACCTTCTCATTGAATAACATATTTCTACTCCTAATGATTTTGTAATTTTCATAATCCCATAAGCGATAACCAAAATCATTAACTCCATATCCAACAAAAGTACACTTCTTATATTTTTCCTCAATCTTTGTTCTATTTTCTTTATCATTATAATGGACAAAAGATTCACAACTAAAAGTCCTCATAAATAAGTCGTTTACCTTTTTACTTGTCAATGCCTCTTCTAGAATGCCACCATCCAAGGAAATTTAAGGCCCTCTACTTATTAAGTAAACACCGATATCCACAGCTTCTGCACAAAATTTAAAGGGAAATCCTACATGCAATCTTATACTCCTTGCACGCTCCATGATTGTCATGTTCATCCTTTTTGACACACCATTTTCTTGTGGTGTTCCTAGAATTGTCCTCTCTTTGTGAATCCCATGGCACAAATAGTAACTGTCAAACTGCTTGGCACAATATTCACCTCCATTGTCTCATATGAGATACTTCAACTTATTTCATGTCTTATTCTCAACCAAAGTTTTCCATTTCTTAAAGGTATAAAAAACATCATATTTTTTTCCAAATGCAATAAACCCAAGTTTTTCTAGCTACATCATCAATAAAAGTAACATAATAATAAGAGCCACCAAGACATGATACTTGAGATAGTCCCCATACATCTGTATTCACAAGCTATAACTTCTTATTTTACTTTTCCTTCCCAACTTTGAGAAATATGATTATTTTCCATTTTCCATAAACATAGTTCTCACAAAAACCCAAATCAGAGTGCTTCAAATTTGACAACAAATTCCTTGAGTGGAGAATCCGCATCATCTTCTTACTCATGTTCCCAAGCCTATGATTCCATAATGTTGTATCCATTCTCATGGAAAATAAAGAAATAGAATTATCAACATTACTGGTACATGAATGCAATGTACCTACCTTCTATCCTTTTGCTATTACAAGTGATCCTTTAATGACCTTCCATGAATTTCTCATAAATGCAATTGCATAACCTTCACTAACCAACTTCCCTATTGAAATTAGATTTCTTCTCAATTCAGGAACATTCTTCACATCTTTCATCATCCAATGGTTTCCATTTTGTAGTTTTATCTATATCTTACCTTTTACAACAAGTTTATATGGTTTGTTGTCACTCAAATAAAACTGTCCAAAATCACCTTGAACATGAAATGGAACCCCTAAGTCTACTACCAAAGAATCAACAATATTATCTAATGAAAGTATCAAAGCATATTGCAACACATCACTTGTTACATTTGCTTCCTAATTTCCCCCTGTTGTCCATCTCCTTATTTTTATTTTAGAAACCAACAATCTTTCTTCCTTTGTCCTTTCTTCCCACAATTCCAACATTCTAGTATCCCTCTATATTTATATCTTGCCTTATTAGACTTTCCATGATTCTCTAGAATATTTCCTCTCTCCCTTTGTCTTCCCCTATTCTCCATAGTCAAAATGTTACCTAATTTCTCACCTGTTCTTTTCCATCGCATTTCCTCGCTCATGATAACACCAACAACATCATAAACATTTCAAGTATTTCAAGTAGAGGAAAAATTACTTACATCCATGAACAAGATATCCCATCTTTCTGGCAATGGGCACAAGATTAAAAAACCCCCAACCTCATCATCAAATTTTACTTCTACAAAACTTAACTTATTGGTGTCTGTGTTAAATTCATTTAAATTATAAACAACATACCGACCTTCTGACATTGACATATTCATATTAAATAAATTCTTCATAAGAAATACCTTGTTGGAGGTTGAGGGTTTTTCATACAGTCTAGGCAATTCCTTCATCAAATCTTTCGTTGACTTCTCTTTTGAAATGTTGAAATCCTCCAATGCTGCCAGGCACATCTGTATTGTTCCTAGTTCCTTTTTGTCAAGAATCTCCCATTATTTATCTTTCATAGTCGTCAACTTCTTTGTTATTCCACCCAATGGTAAGAACATATTCTTTTGGTACAAATAGTCCTCCATTTGCATCTTTCATAGTTGATAGTTTTGGTCGTTAAACTTCTCGACCATAAAATTTCTTTATTTTTCCATTGCTCCCACTAGAACTAGGAATCCTCCTTTCCTGTGAATTTATTAGCCAAAAAAACCTTCAACTTTGATACAAGTTGTTAGTAAATAAATCACGAAGCAATCAAAATTAAAAGAATGTGGAAATAAAATATAGAAGTTCACATTATATAAGAGACACATCATATATGTGGTTCACCCAATGCGAGCTATATCCATATAGAAATTTCAAGTCCTTCTTTTATTTCTTCCATCCAAGTAAAGGGATACAACCTACAACACACTCATTGTAACTTCCTCTTCACTCCTTTTTATAGTTTCTTTCCCATTTTTTACCGTGCTCACACACACACACACACACACAAAATATAATGAAGTATCCTACTCCTTTTAAAGGCTTCATTTCATGCAATCCATGGGCATAATACTACGAGATACCAAAACCATGGGAGACAAATACCATGGCTCACCAATACCATGATTCCAAAAACAACTTGTTTACTTAAAATATATTTTCTTATTTGATCGAACCACTTGTTTACTTAAAATATATTTGACTCTTTTACTGAGTAAAGTTTATCCTAACAAGATTCCCTAGTTTCCAATATGGCAAATTTCATGGACAACATATAGAGAGAATTGGAGGGAAGTGGGATGGCCTAAGGGACTGTTTAGCAATGAAGGGGATATCATTCCTTGTGTTGTACAAGGCTAAAAGGGGAAAAGAGGTTGGAAAGTGGGTTTAGTGGTAATTCTAGCGTTGTAATAATTAGCTTTGGGGCCGAGGAAAAAAACTATAGCCGTAGCCAATAAATTCACCCTTGTTGTTTCATTGCCTCGCACATGGGTGGAACCTACTCGAGATGGTGCCTATGGAAAGGAGGAAAAACACTCTCATGGAGTTGATTCCCCAAATGAATCCATTAAATTAGATAAATAAATTAACTACTATTGTTTATTTGTTAAAGATTAATCTTTATGGCTTTGTTGTGTTAAAATATTATGCATTAATTGAGGAAATACCAGTGTGTTATTAACATTGGGATCAGGAGCGCATAATGGTTGTCTAGTAATGATTTATATGCCGATTGAAAACTGATACAACCATATATTATAATGTAGAGGGAACAACTTTTCCTCTGTTATGAAAATCAATATCCATCCATGTTAGTTTATTGTAAATGGCCTTGTGGGTATGACATAAGAGGCCATAAACATAGCGAGAATCTAATTATAGTTATGTGAAAGAATTATATAAGGCTATTGTAAATGCATATATATGTTGCTATAATTTTCCATGTACCAACTATTATTTCTCAATGTATGAGAGAAAATATGCTTTATGTGTTGCGATGGTTGAATGAATGCTCATGGGCTATGGAGAAATTGTTTTTGGGAAACATGCATTCCACTATTGCATTTTATTATCCATAAATTGTATGTAGGAATTATGATTTCATCATAATTAGATGATTGAGTATGTTAAAAATGGTATCAGAGAAAAAATAATAGTCAATTTGAGGTGGATACACTATAAGGAGAACACCTTGTAGTGGACGTTTTGCAAAGGTTTTGAGTGTTACAAGATTGGGAAATTTTCTTTTTAAAACTCCACTATTTGTGGCAAAGGTTTTAGTGAAGGTGTTAATAGATGTTCACTATAACTAAAAAAATGGGTGGGTAGAGGTTTTAGTAGAGGTATTTTTTCAATATTCATATTGGTAACACACACTGGTGTGTTCTTAAGTAACACACACCGATACATACATAAATCTAAAAGAATTGGGGCTCGTAAATTTATCACGCATCTATTTCATCTTTTCTTGCTATAATGGAACATTAGTGATCATATAAATATTATGCACCAAATCACTCTTTTTTATTTTATGCACACTCATGCTTGTATAATTTGTATGCACTAGTGTCTATATTAACATGTGCACCAGAGGGAAGTGAAATTTTGAATATTTGAGGTGAGATGTAGGCGCCATTGTTTGTTACTAAGCACCAATGCATATTGTAATAATGTGCATCGCAATATTTTGAATCGATAAATATAAGTGTATGTTATGTCATTGGAAGTAATGGTGTTTTTCCACATTTTTTAGCACCTGTTCTTCAATGTAATTAATAAGCACCAGTGCATATGTGTTATCTCCTCAAATAACACAGTCAAATTTGTTTATTTTAGGTGATAGGAAGTCATTGGAAAATACATTTCTAAACTTTTTAAGGTTCATTTTTTAGAGCCTTAGGTTTTTAATAAAGTTTGAAAAAAATTTGATTTGGTTTTCCCTTCAAAAAAGTCAAAACTCAGGTTTCGGTAGGTAAGCGCCTTTCCAAAAGGGCTTCTAAGGCACTGAAAGTGCAGAAATTATGTGTTTTTACTGTGCTGAGTCATCATTTTAAAATAATGATTTTCAGCGACTGAACAATCGTTTTGAGAAATGGGAGGAGGTTTTTGTTTCTAAAACATAAAATAACAATAACCTCTCTCATTTTTTCTACAAGTGTCATATATTGGGATATTCGAATTCATCTCTGAGCCCTAATTTTCGGATCTCAAAATTTCCCTGTTTGACACATGTTTTTGAAATGCAAATCCTAGGCAATTGAAAACAAATATCAAATAACTGAGAGAGGTTTTTTCTCAAAAAAAAACAATCTACAAAAGACTCTTCCATTTTTAACACAACGATTTTGGTTTGAGAGATATGGGTAAATCTTTGAGCAGCATATTTCCATAAATTTCTGTCTTTTCCAGCCACCTCACAAATTTGAATTTGAGATAGGAGAAGAGGTTATCAGATTCATATTTTGAGGATCTTGAAACTATTTGTAAAGGATATAAATCCAAGAACATTTGATGAAAAAAGGGTTCGATTTTGATTTCTAAACTATATTGTTATTGTGATAGAGATTCTTTCTATAATATGTTTAGCCTGCAAGCTTCTTTCACTGTTATTGTCAAATCTTCTTTTCTCTTTCTGTTATATGCTTATGAGTTGAATTATGTTCTTTATCTATGTTTACATAGTCCATTGGTGACTACCATCTCACTATATGATTAGTAAGAAAAGGATCATAAGTATTTATTTCTGATCTGTTAACCCATCATATCTATTGTTTTATAGACATATGTTCTAGTTAATTGATTAGTCTCTTTATCCATTTGATTCACCTTTCTGATAATAGCTCTTGAAGGCCTTACATTGTTTGAATATCCTTAGAAAGTCTTGTGATACAATCCAATGATTTAGATATTCATCTTGATCGAAACCCACACCCATTATAAGAGAAAATAGTTACAAAAAGGCTAAGTTACCAGGCATCTCTGAGATACAACCTAGGAGAGTTTCCTGGAGTGATAAAAAATTGGCATCATTGTCGGGGAGAGGATATTGAAGCTCATCTTCCCTGGGAGATGACATAGTTCTATATTTTGATGATATACTAAGTATGGACATCATATTGGTTGTAATCTTCTATCTGGCGACTCCACTGTCTTCAAATGTCAAAGGCATTTGCTTCTCTTTTGGCTAGGAGGTTTGCACTTCTTAAATTTTATGCAATTCTTGGTTTCCCACATCCAATACCTTTTATGGATATTTGGGGAGACTACCTTCCACAGTTCAGAGAAGCAAAAGAGGATAATCCTTCAGATCACCTCACCAGATTTCATCAATGCATGGCTCAGTTACATATACATGATGAAGATGTGCTCATGAAGATGTTTTTCTATTCATTGGAGGGTGATGCACGGAAGTGGTATTTCTCATTAACTCCTTCTAGTATTTCATCTTTGAAAGAGTTTCACAGAGTATTCCATGAGCATTGCAAAATGTATTTTTCTCAGGAACTTCTGTTTGAGCATTGTTGTGAGGAGTTTCATTTAGATATTCAGCATATTGTTTCTTCTAGTAGGGAGGATTAAAGTGGATATATTAATGAAGATACATATATAGATGAAGTTCAAGTTCTTTTTATTACTACTTCTCATGAAGAAGATCTATCAGACAATATTGATGATTTCATTACTGAGGATGCTTTAGATGAACCTATTGATTCAAATCTAGATGAACAGGATGATAATGATAAGGAAAGAGGAGATGTTGTTTCAAATCCATTTCAAAGCCATATTGTTGATAATTCTATGCAAAAAGCTTCATCTTTTCCATTTGGATTCTATCTTGATGTTCCCATATGTGATGAATATGATAAAGGGGAGAAGAAAGGATTAGATCAGAAATTGATGATGCCCTTTTCTCCATTAGTTGTTGAGTAGCCATATTTGTACGTGTTTAAAGATTCGGTTTCATCCTTGATGGAATCATATATTTCAGATCAATTGAAAATTTTAAACTTCATTATCTCACCAGCACTCCCGGGTGAGTTTTCTTTCTTGAAGAATTTTTTATCATTGCTAATATGTTTTAGACATTGTCTAATGATGAGTGATAGAGACATGCTCATCTCAGTTTTGAAATTTCTTGAATGGTTACTGTGGAAGTTCACCTTTACTTAACCAAATTTCAGATTTAGTTAGAAGTAGGAGTAGGCAGTTGAATAAGCTCTTCATATGAGMAAATAGATTGCTTTCAGTTTTCTTAAATAAGCAAAGATTCCTGGGGACTTGCACGTTATGCTACCATTTSTCAGGACAATGGCCTTGTGCCCATTGTGGAGCCAAAGATTCTGCTGGATGGAGACCATTTYATTGATAAAAACCTTGAAGTGGGAGAGAAAGTCTGGAYTGAAGTTTTCTTCTACTTAGCAGAGAACAATGTGTTGTTCRAGGGAATTTTGTTAAAACCCAGTATGTTGAMTCCTAATGYTGAGCACAAGGAGAAAKAAAYACCACAACACGTTGCACATCASACTCTTGAAATGCTTAAGAGGATGGTGCCACGAGCATGGAATTCCAATGGCATATGTAGGCTCTTTTTCTTAACGGTGGAATAATGATTGTTTTGGGGTTTTGATCAAAATTTTCAAATAGAAATAATGAGCATTTTACGCAGACATGAAGAACTTGAAGGTAGCTACCAGACTCTACAGAATCAAAGTGTTGAATTAACTCAAACGCCGAGCATATTTTCCATATTTTCCAAGTATCATTGCCAGCAAGAAGAGAAAGGGGAATGCAAAGTTCAATCAAAGAATCTACAAAAGATTGGAGTGTTAACACATAGAACATATGATCAACTCAAAGAAAAAGGGCATTCTCTTACTACATATAAATGTGTTGATTGAATTAGAGGTCTGATGATATGAAAACATATAAGCTCGACATTGTCCAACAATGGTGAGGCAGAAAGAAATGTATTTATGCAATTTTGAAAGCCTGCCTTTTCGGTGGCTATTTCAGTTTGCATAGATATCCTTAGCCACCAAAAGAAAATATTTTAGTGGCTTACAGGTTAGAATTTTGGCTCTCCTAGCCACCGAAAGCACAAAATAGGGAAGAATGCTACTATTTTTGCACATATATGAGTTCCCTTGATCCAAATGCCATGAGGATAGTTCCAAATGATAGATAATAATTAAAGCCATCATTATCAAGGTTCTGTTTTGATTTTGGAGGTTATTAGTCAAGGTGGATCTCAAACAAGTGATAATAGTAGTGTTAGTTCTAGTCAAGTGCCACCCCCATCTATTCATCCAATGCATGGATTTTTCAACCTATATTTTTCCTCCCAGACCTCTTACTAATCCGTATGGAACATTATAAATGGCTATGACTTGACAAGTGGATATATAAAGGTTGGTGTTACAACTTTTGGAAATGGTTACAACAGGTTGCAGCAGAGCATGAGGAAACTGTAGCAGAGCCAGATCATCAAGGAGCAGTCCCAGCTAGAAAACAGATGACAAAGTATGCAGATTTGCCTTCACCTACACCTAAGGAAGAGCAGGAGTTGCAAGATGATGAGGCATCAACAAACAAGCCCAAATTTCCAAAAATCAATCAAATGCTAAGACAAGCATATGATATTGGACTCCTTGATAGAGAAGTTAAGACTATTAATCAAACTTTGACAGAAACAGATATTGAGTTGTATGATTCTCACTAAAGGCTTACTAAATAATATGCTAAGCTAGAGAAAAGGAACCAAATTTTGATGCTAGGTTGTATAGGAAGATCAAGATGCTAATAATCAAAATGATGCCTACAAGACCTAAGGCACATATTTCTCTGAAACCCTAGCAAAGGAAACAACTAGTTTTGTTGATGTACCAGAGGCATTTTCCCGGAGTGATGAAGAACCATACACTATCCAGGATGTTGTAGCCTCAGAAGAATAGTCCTAAGGAAAAATTATCATTTTTTATGCTAGCAACATAGGGAAAAAGAGAGAGGGCTTTGGCTTTCCAACCTTACGTATGGAGTATGAAACAGACAATAGATGAAGCAGTAAGTGAGCAAGGTGGGAAACTACTTGTTCCATTGGACCTTGCTGATGATTATCAGTTATTGCAAGATGAAGATGACTAGCCTTCAAATGCTACACCTTATACGACAACAATACCTCAGTACCGGGTAGAAATTCACCATCCTTCAGTTCTGCTTTATGGGGAAACTTATGCAAAGTAGAATGGCCAAGCCATTTATGATATTCATCACCCTTGCCGAGCAAATAGAACTTCATACACGATTTTTTGACCGTTCTTGCATCCATTTGGAATTTGATATCTCAGACACTGGCCTTATGTATGAGACTGGAGATCATGTTGGTGTATATGCATAAAACTTAAATGAAACTGTGGAGAAAACTACAAAGTTGTTAGGCTACCCACTAGACACAATAATTTCAGTCCATGGTAACAAAGAAGATGGTACGCCTCTTGGTTGAAGCTCCTTGCCACCACCTTTCCCTAGTCCATGCACTCTGCAGATTGATCTTGCTCGTTATGTAGATTTGTTGAATCCTCCTCGGAAGGATGCCTTGGTTGCATTGACTAGTCATGCATCTAGTCCAGCTGAAACAAAAAGTTGAAGTTTCTTTCATCACCCACCGGAAGGGATGAGTAATCCTAATGGATTACTGTGATTCAAAGAAGTCTTTTAAAAGTAATAACAGAGTTTCAATCTGCAAAACCACCTCTCGGTGCCTTTTTTGCAACAATTTCCCTACATCTGCAACCTTGATATTATTATATTCCCTCTTCTCCAAGGTTTTCAGCCAATAGAATACATGTCACATGTGTTATGGTTTATGGGTCTAGTCCAACTGGAAGAACCCACAAAGGTGTTTGTTTGAATTGGATAAAAAAATCCAGTGCCTTTTGAAGTTTTAGAAGCCAAGAGATAATGCATTTTTGCAATTTCATGAATTGTTTTTGAAACAGGCTTTTCGGTGGCTTAGGGGAACATTTTAATTGTTCATTAGCCACCGAAAGCAGATCTTTCGGTGGCTTACAGGTTCAGGTTTTAGCTCTATAGTCATTGAAAGCATAGAGAAGGGAAGAATGGAACTCTTTTTGCACAGATCCAAGTTTTATCATCCTAAAGGGTACGAGGATGATTTACAAGTTAAGGTTATTATTAAGAGGATTTGTTTCAATGTGTTGTCCCAGTTTTGGAGGTGCAAACAAGGTAAAAGAGATAAAGTTTGTTGCATATTAATGACAAAAGAATGACTTGTTTGCCAAGGTGGCATTCTTGACTTATCCCACAATCTAGGGAGATCTGTTGTGGCTAGAGAAGACATGAATACTATCCAGATAAAAGGCTACATGTTTGCAGGGGATCAGTTCTAAAGGCCAAATGACTCCATAACCCAATGGTAAAGGCTACAAGCAAGTTACAGGTTTGCAGAAGATCAGTTGCATAGGCCAAATGACTCCATAGCCCAACATGAAAGGCATTGGATATGAGTTTCTTGAAACCTCGCAGGGAGGCTTTCATCCCCAGAAGGAGCCAGATGTTATCTCCTCAAATAACACAGTCAAATTTGTTTATTTTAGGTGATAGGAAGTCATTGAAAAATACATTTCTAAAATTTTTAAGGTTCATTTTTTAGAGCCTTAGGTTTGTAATAAAGTTTGAAAAACATTTGATTTGGTTTTCCCTTCAAAAAAGTCAAAACTCAGGTTTCGGTAGCTAAGCGCCTTTCCAAAAGGGCTTCTAAGCCACCGAAAGTGAAGAAATTTTGTGTTTTTACTACGCTGAGTCATCATTTTCAAATGATGATTATAAGAGATTGAAGAATATTTTTGAGAAACACGAGGAGGTTTTTGTTTATAAAACATCAAATAACAATAACCTCTCTCATTTTTCCTACATGTGTCATATATTGGGAGATTCGAATTCATCTCTGAGCCCTAATTTTCGGATCTCAGAATTTCCCTGTTTGACACATGTTTTTGAAATGTAGATCCCAGGAAACTGAAAATGAATCTCAAATAACTAAAAGATGTTTTTTCTCACAACAAACCAATCTACAAAATTGTCTTCCAGTTTTTACACAATGTTTTTCGTTTGAGAGATATGGGTAAATCTTTGAGCAGCACATTTCCAAAAATTTCTGTCTTTTCCAGCCACCTCACTAATTCGAATTTGAGATAGGAGAAGAGGTTATCAGATCCATCTTTTGAGGATCTTGAAACTGTTTGTAAAGGATATAAATCCAAGAACATTTGATGAACAAAGGGTTCAATTTTGAGTTCTAAACTATATTGCTATTGTGATAGAGATTCTTTCTATAATATGTTCAACCTGCAAGCTTCTTTCACTGTTATTGTCAGATCTTCTTTTCTCTTTCTGTTATATGCTTATGAGTTGAATTATGTTCTTTATCTATGTTTACATAGTCTATTAGTGACTTTCATCTCACTATCTAATTAGTAAGCAAAGGATCATAAGTATTTATTTTTGATTTGTTAGCCCATCATATCTATTGTTTTATAGACATATGTTCTGGTTAATTGACTAGTCTCTTTATCCATTTGATTCACCTATCTGATAATAGCTCTTGAAGGCCTTGAATTTTTTGAATATCTTTAGACAGTCTTGTGATATAATCCAGTGAGTTAGATATTCATCTTGATCCAAACCCACACCCATTATAAGAGAAAATAGTTAAAAAAAGGTTAAGTTATCAGGCATCTCTGAGATACAGCCTAGGAGAGTTTCCTGGAGTGATAACAATATGAATCATGAAAAAAAATCACTATCTATTTTATAGCATGAACCTTTTAAAATAATACAATGCACATATATGTATATATTTTAATCATAACAAAATCAAATATTTTTTATAATAATATTGAGTTTTATATTTTTGTTATTGTGTTTTGATATAATGATCGCATTAATGCGTTATCTAATGGATTACACCTCTATTCTTTGTAACAATGTAAATAATCCATATATTAATCAATCAACAAGTTAACATTTTACAACATTTGAAAATTCAATAAAATAAGAAACCCATTTTATTATATATGAATAAGAGACTCATAATCATATAAAATGGGACAATGCAAAGGTCCACGATAATAAAAATGAAACCAATATGTAATTATTGGTAACATGTGCTCACATAATTGGGACAATATGTCGAGTACATTAAATAAATTCTTTGATTTTGATAGAGAAATATTCCAAAGCATACAACTTGTAGTAAAATTCAATTATATTGATTGGCACTCATCTCTTGAAGTGTTGTTATTGCTCGAGTTGTGTACATGCCTCATTTCTTCATCACTTGTAGGAGATATCGTACTTTGGTAATTTAACCTAATATTTTCCTGATCATTTTTTTTTTTATGTTAAACCTATTAATGTTACATCTACAAACATAGAAATGAAATGTAATAAGTAAATCTACATTTATATAGTAGAATATACATGATTGTGTAAATAAAAAAAGTGTACCATAGCAACAATTGTTTCTTAAACAATACTATTTCATAAACGGTGTTAGTAGTGTCAATAATAACCAATACAATTTGATAATTTCTTCCATGGAGGGGGTGCTCTGCGGTTGCTACAGGTCCAATATTTTGGTGTCTGAGCCATCTGTGGTTGCTGCAGTTCCAATATTTTGGTGTCCAAGCCCTCCGCGGTCAGTAATTCCCACAGAATGAAGATGATAATTTTTTTCAATGACCAGCGCATGTTTTTCATTGGTTCTCCATTCCGTCCAGCTTGGGCCTCAGTTCTCTGGGTGCCATGTTTTCGATGGAGGATACATAAGAAGAGATATTATATGACAAATCAAGCCTAAATAAAATCTAGGCCTTTAGGACCTAGGATGATTTCCTTAATGGGTATCATTTGTATGATCTTTGGGATCGTGCGGGGGATGAAGTTACTACATGTATTATTGCAGGTTTTAGTGAAGCAGAGGATGGACCTAGTACAACATCACTTGGGATCGAGGTAGGATATTAATTCGGGGGGTCTTTTCATTTCCCCACCCTGAGAAACCCACTCATTAATACCTCCTCCTCCTTCCTCCCCCACTCCATTTTTACATTATGTTTCCAAAGAAACTAAAGGAAATAAGAAGGATATGTTGGTTGTGGAGCCTGATTATCTTCCTGTTTCATAGGTCTTTGTTTTCAACCATGTTTATATCCCATGAAGACTGTACACCCCTCCATGCAAGGGGGTTGCAAGGGAGGCTTTCCCCCCCTGCGGGGGTTCAAGGGAAAATCCCCCGAAAGAAAATTTTCCTTCTAAATGTATATTGTAATTTCATAGTAAATCTAGACCGTTCATTATAAGGTCGCAGATATGACGGTAGAAGTTATGTTATGGCTTTTTTCCTTAGAAGGAAACCCTCTTTTATGAGGGAAATGTATTGTCTCTAAGCATCATTATGAATATTGTATTATGAGAGAGGAGACTGTGAGAGAAAGAAGAGGAAGTTACAATGGGTGTGTTGTAGGTCGTATCCCTTCATTTGTTGAATAATAAATAGGAAGGACTTGGCAATTTCTCTGATGGACATAGCCTACACTGGGTGAACCACGTAAATCTGTGTCTCTATTGTATGTGTATCTTATGTTTTTTATTTCCACATTCGTTTGTATTTTATTGCTCTTCTATTCTATTTTTCTAACAACTGGTATCAATGTGAAAGGTATCTCATAGGAAAAGTGGGTTCCTCGTTCGAGTGGGAGAAATGGCGGAAGATTGAAAGTTTAGGGTCGAGAAATTTAACGACCAAAACTACCAGTTATGGAAGATGCATATGGAATATTATTTATATCAGAAGGATCTATTCCTACCATTGGGTGAAATAACAAAGAATTTGATGGCCATGAAGGATGAAGAATGGGAGGTTCTTGACAGAAAGACACTAGGAACGATACGGTTGAGCCTGGAAGCATCAGTGGATTTCAATATTTCGAAAAAAAAGATAACGAAGGAGATGATGGATGCATTGGATAAACTGTATGAAAAACCATCGACGTCCAATAAGGTTTTTCTAATGAAGATATTATTTAATATGAAGATGTCAGAAGGTGCATTTGTTGCAGATCATTTAAATGAATTTAATACAGTTGTTAATCAGTTAAGTTCTGTAAAAGTGGACTTTGATGATGAGGTCAGGGCTCTTCTAATCTTATGCTCATTTCTAGAAAGTTGGAACATCTTGGTCATGGTTGTAATTAACTCTGTCTCTGGTTCAAATGCTTTAAAATTTGATGAAGTTGTTGGTTTTATCCTTAGCAATGAAATGAGATGGAAAAGCACAGGCGAGACATCAGGTAATGCATTAAACATGAAGAACAAGGGAAAACAAAAGGATAGATGAAAGGGATTAGGGAACTGTGGGAATTCTAGGAAGGGAAGATCCAAATCCAAACTAGGAAAGATAGAGTGTTGAAATTGTAGGAAGAAAGGACATCTGAAGAAAGAATGTAGATCTCTAAATAAACAAAGAGATGGATAGCAGGAGAAAAATCATAAAGCAAATGTAACAGGTGATGTGTTACAGGATGCTTTGATTCTTTCTGTAGATAATATTTCTGAGTCTTGGATAGTAGATTCAGGGGCCTAATTTCATGCCACACCCCATAGGAAACATTTTCTAGATTATGTTCAAGGTTATTTTGGAGAGGTTCATTTGGGTGATGATGCACCATACAAAATTGTTGGAATCGTAAAGGTAAAAATAAAGCAAAGGAATGGAAACCGATGGTTGTTGAAAGAGGTAAGACATGTTCCAGATCTAAGGAAAAATATAATTTCAACATGGAAGTTGGAAAGTGAAGGTTGTATATCCATATTTATAGATAAGGTGTGGAAGGTCACCAAAGGATCACTGGTGATAGAAAAAGGAGAGAAGGTAGGTACATTGTTTTTATGTACTGGTAATACTAACTCTTCTATCTCTTTAGCCTCTACATGAGTGGATACATCATTGTGGCATCATAGGATTGGACACATGAGTGAGAAGGGGATGCAGATACTTCACAAAATAAATTTGTTGCCAGATCTTAAACAAATTGATTTGGATTTATGTGAGCATTGTGTTTATGGAAAACAAAAGAAAGTCAGTTTTCTCAAAGTCGGAAAAGAAAAGAAGAGTGGAAGGTTAAATCTTGTACATACAAATGTATGGGGACCAGCTCATGTATCATCTCTTGGTGGCTCTCGTTATTATGTTAATTTTATTGATGATGCAACTAGAAAAACTTGGGTTTATTGCATTCGACAAAAAATTGATGTTTTGATACTTTTAAGAAATGGAAAGCTTTGGTTGAGAATGAGACATAAAAAAGGTTAAAGTGTCTCAGATCAGACAATGGAGGTGAATATTGCGGCAAGGATTTTGATAATTATTGTTCATACCATGGGATTTGTAGAGAGAAGCCAGTTCTAGGAACACCACAAGAAGATGGCGTGTCAGAAAGGATGAACATGACAATCATGGAGCGTGAAAGGAGTATGAGATTGCATGCTGGTTTTCCATTAAAGTTCTGGGAAGATGTTGTAGGTATTGTTGTTTAATTAATAAACAGAGGACCTTCAAGCTCTTTGGATGGTGGAATTCCATAGGATCCATGGACAAGTAAAAAGGTAAACTATTCTTTTTTAAAGACTTTCAGTTGTGAAGCATTTGTCCATATTGACAAAGAAAATAGAACAACGCTTGAGGATTAATCCAAGAAGTGTACCTTTATTGGATACGGTGTTAATGATTTTGGTTATCTCTTATGGGATTATGAAAATCAAAAAATCATTAGGAGTAGAGATGTCATATTCAATGAGAAGGTCATGTACAAAGATCAGTTGCGGGGAAAGAAACAGGAAAAAGAAAAATCAGAATACACAGTGCTTGATGAGATCACTGAAAAACAAATTCCAAAGATACCATAAAATGAAAATGTACAACAATAGGAGAAACATGTACCTCAAACTCTTGCAAGTGTTGGTAGAATATCTACCAGGTTAAGTAGACCCCCTGAACAATACTCTCCTTCATTGTATTATTTATTATTGATTGATTCTGGTGAACCAAAATGTTATGAAGAGACAATGTAGGTAGACACTAAAAATAAGTGGGAGCAAGGCATGAAAGAGGAAATGGATTCCCTAGTAAATAACTAGACTTGGAATTTAGTTCAGTTCCCTATAGGAAAAAAAACATTTCATAATAAATGGGTTTACAAGTTGAAGGAAGAAGATGGAAGAAAACAGTGGTACAAGGCTAGACTTGTTGTAAAGGGGTTTGCACAAAATAAAGGTATATTTTGATGAAATATTTTTTCATGTTATTAAGATGACTTCAATTAGGACTATTTTAAGTCTTGTGGAAGTAGAAGATTTGCATCTTGAACGGTTAGATGTAAAAACAACTTTTCTCCATGGGGATTTGGATGAAGATATTCATATGCACCAACCACAGGGGTATGTGGTCAAAGGGAAAGAAAATTTGGTATGCAGGATGAAGAAGAGATTGTATGGACTAAAGAAAGCTCCAAGGCAATGGTTTTTGAAGTTTGATAGGTTTATGATAGAACAAGGTTATAGTAGATGTCATTATGTGATCAGGGGATCAAATTTTTCTCAATTTTCAAAGTTCTCGGAATGCGATGAAAATAGTGCCATTGCATCTATCTCGTCTTCCTGATTCCGGCGGTATATTTACTTTCTCAAATGAAGTCCGTATGGAGGAGATATCGCGATCTGTCCGCCAAACTAAACAGGAAATTTTTTTGGATGCTGACTGTACCTGTCCGTACAGTCCGTACGATGACGTGGCAGGACCGTACAGGCTGTACAGTGATGATGTGGCAGTTGTTTATTGCTTGGTTGCTGGCGAATCAGGTGGAGACACGTGTCCGGTTGGTGGCAAGTAATATGAGGACACGTGGCCCAATCCCTGGGTGCCACATGTCCCCCTCATTATTGTTTATTTGGTTGTATAAAATTGTATTGGGAGTCCGTGGGGTTCGACCCCCGGACCTCCCCCCACACTAATTCCTTCGCGAACCTTCGCTAGCCATTACACAACCGTTTGTTCCTTGTTATCATTACGGGAAACATTCTATTTATGTTTGATGTGTTGTATATCGGGCGGGGGGTCGGGCCGGGGCTAAGCCCCAACCCATGGTCATTTTGTATTACATATGACCCAACATATAACATATAGCCCGACCGTTTGGCGTGCGCGCAATTGCATTGTATTGCATTGTATTGCAATGCATTGCATTTTATATATATATCATGTGTATGTGTGGGGTTTGAAACCACGACCCATGGTTCTATGTAACCGTGTGTTAAATGTTGGCGTGGGACCCAAAACGGAAGTTGCATGGTTTTCAAACGGTTTAAACACCATTTTTCCCAGCACGAGGTCACATGGCCATATGCCCAGGTGTCGAGGCAGTTAGGGGCAGGAGGCGCCTTAACCGTCCTATGGTTTGCACCGTTGGCGCGGTTGCGCCCGGTGCTGGGTTTTTACGCTTAAAAGAGTGTGTAAGCCAGGTTTGTTCAAGGAGGGTGCGAATTGTAGAACCAGAGATAGAAAGCTTGAAGAGGGAGACTTCCAGGAGGCCTAACTTCTTCATTTTTCGACCGATTGAGGTGTCGAAAGAGCCCAGACAGGGGTTTTGGGACGCTGGGAAGCCATTGGAGCAGTCGGTTTGTCAGTTTGAGCATTGTAAGACATGTTTTTGAGAACTTTATGAGAAATTAATAATAATGATCCATTGGAAGCTGGACCAGAAGATGTAGCCCATAAGAGGGGTGAACTCCTTTATCAATTGTTGTGCACATGTGTTTATGTTCAATGTTTATGCTGCTGTCTATGTGTATTTTGCATAAGTAATCCTTAATTTATGTGTTGCAAATTGATCTTGTTGCTTTAAA
>ML838061.1:49622-65560 GCA_009831015.1 Picea engelmannii | reverse complement strand
CCCCCATCCCATCAAAGGCTATGCTTTGCGCTCTTGAGCCAAACCTAAGGAGGATTCCTCTTCGAGCAAGGGTTTATCCCTATATCCGATGTAGTCCAATCCAGTTGGAAAAAAATCTCATTTACTCAAAGCTCAGGAAAAAAACATATTGGATATTCAGAAAGAAAATGAAGCCACCATAGGGCCCTTAGAGCAGGGAAAGACATGAAGAATCCTTCATCATGCTTTTCCTCTCCTTTAATGTGATAGGGGTCAAGGGAGCCTACATAAATCTATCCCTCAAGAGGATTATCCTGAGCCACAAAACTAATGTGATCTTGATACAAGAAACAATGTGTTTCATGTCCAAAGCTAGGTAAGTGTTAGAACCCTATATAAAAAATTGGTCATTCTGTGTGCATATTGATTCATTTATAATTCAAGGACGTTGGTGTAAGTTTTAGAATTATTAATTTTTATAGCCTCTACAATGATAGAATTACATTTTGGGAGGATCTGGCATATTTTGGAGCCCTTGGCAATCCTCACACTTTGGTGGGAGGAAACCTGAATATTACACTTTCCTTAAAGGAAGTTTGTTGGGGGAACCCATGGTTGGACATGTAGAATGGTTTATTTTCTTCATTTTTTGAGAAATTTCATGTTGTGTACATTGAGTCAACTGAATTGAGTCAAACCTGGTGTAATTTTTTAACCAATGATAGTGTGGTTTCTAAAATATTGGATATATTCTTGGTTTCTGATGATCTAATAAATTATGGGTTTCTTATGAAGTCTAGTGTATCTGAAGGTGATATTTAGGATCATAGGCCCATTGTCTTTAAGATGATTTTGGGAGGCAAGTCTCCTTTGATGTTGTTCAAATTTAACCCAGTATGGGTCATGGAAGAAGATTATTGGGCCATGGTGTTCGAGGAATATGTGCATCTATAATCATCCTCTTCTTCCTCTTTCATGTGTCAATTTAAGGAAAATATTTCCAAAGTCAAAGCTGCAACTAAGAGGTGGCTCAAATCCTTTTCAGGAAGATCTCAATTGTAGTTGAAGAAATCTGAAGAAAAAATTGCCCATTTTTACAAGGATATTGATGGAGGATCTCTTAGAGAGTCTCATTTAAAAGAACTAAAAGAATTGGAAATCGTTCACCATTCCTTGATGGAGAAGGAAGAGCATACTTGGAGGTTGAAGAGAAGATATATTTGGTTAAATGATGGTGATAATAACTCCAAATGTTTTCACCATTATGCGAACTTCTAGAAAATCACCAACACAATTTGGGAAATTAAAGTAGTGGATAGTTTGGTGGTGATCTCCTTCAAAGACAAGGCCGATGAAGGGGACTTGTTCTTTCAATCCCTCTTCCAAGAACCAAGGGGGTGTCCCTTCCAAGAAATTATGCAGTTGGTTTCAAAGTCCCCCCTTTCCTTCTCTGAAGAAATGAATCATTCCTTGACCAAAGTTGTAATGGAACCCGAGGTGCTTTCATCCCTCTCTTCAATTCAAAGGGTAAATTTTGGGGGCAAGGTGAATTCAAAGTCTAATTATGTTCCGGTCTCTATGATTTATTGAAAGGGGACTTGTTAAAAGCTACAAGGGAGTCTCAAATGTCGAGAAAGGTCCTCAGATATTTCAATTCAACCTTACTTTCCTTAATTCCCAAAAAATAGGATGGTGTTTCTTTTGGGGATTATCGTCCTATCTCACGTTGCAATGTGATATAAAATATTGTTGAAATGTAATAGAAAGGTGCTTAAAACCAATTCTAAGTAAGATCATCTCAGAAGAGAAATTCAACTTCCTATATCATAGGAAAATTCACGATGTAGTGGCAATAGTATAGGAGGTGTTCCACTCTATAAGAAATATGAACCAAAAGGTTTTGATCCTGAAGTTGGATTTATCAAAATCCTATGATAGAGTTAATTGGACCTTTCTTTGCCTATTTCTCCTTAAAATGGGAATGGATTTAACTATGGTTAATTGGATCATGGGGTGCATTCAATCCATATCCTTTGTTTTTTTATCAATGGAGCACCCTCAAGGTTCTTCAGAGCTTCTCGTGGTCTAAGGAAAGGTTTCCCATTATCTCCCTTCCTATTTCTCATTTTTGTCGAGGCTTTAAGGAAGCTTATGTCTGGAGTCGGGTAGTTAGGGGATTTATGAGGATTAAAGGTATTATAAACTATATATGTATCCCACCTCTTATTTTTGAATGATGTTCTCTACTTTTCTTATGACTCTTTGGAGGATATCTCTATCTTGAAAAGAGTGCTTGACCGCTTGGACATTGAAGTGGAGGTAATATTGATAAATATTTCTTGATCCCCTACCTCATACTGGATAATGAGAAGCAACAAATTGTGAATCTTCTTCTGTTTCTGATGAATAATTTGGAGAATGACATTAAGTATTTGGGCTTTTACCTAAATTTAGATAGCTACAGGTACAACAATTGGTTGTGGTTAGTAAAAAAGGTGGAGGTTTGGGTCTCGATATGGTTTAACAAGTTGCTATCCAGAGGAGGGAAGCTAGTCTTGGAAAAAAATAGTACTAGAGAGAATTCCAATGTAATGGACTTCCATTTTTGTTGCCCCAAAAGGCATTCTCATCAATATTCGTAAAGTCAACTTCCAATTTATTTGGCCAAGATTGCACAAATCAGAGGGTATCCCTTGTTGATACTAAAAGGGGGGGTGAATTAGTATCAATTACAATTTAGAATATTTTTAAAACTTTAACTTTTCAATCAAATAAATTCATCTCAATATGCAGTAAAGAGAAGAAGAACAAATAATAGTGCACAACAAATTTACGTGGAAATCCAAAAACCACAGAATGTTTTTCTTATATAATAACAAGATTACATAAATAGGATTCTACAACTTCCAATATTCTCTAGATCCAACTAGAAGGAGGCACCAACCCCATGATTTACATGCACCAACCTAAAGGAATCTACAACTCCCTAGATTCTACATTTCCAACTAGAAGGAGGCCCCAACCCCCTTTCCTTTCCCCTTCCTTCCACCCTCAAATATGTATATAAAATAATCAACTTGTCACTATCGCTATCACTATCTATGTCACTATCATTGATACATCATCATCATCATCATCAAATTGGGTCCACATAGATATCCTAGGTCCACATGGGTCAACATATAAAATCCAACAACCACATAAAAAAATGTGCCAATCATGTGCCAAAATATCCAAAATATGAGCCTCACAAACTAGTTCCAAATAGAGATCCTTGGTCCACATAGGTCCACATACAAACCCAAACAACCTCACAGAAACATCACAACTTCATAACATATCATATGACAACATCACAATCTTACGAAAACATCACAACCTTATAACATACCTTGAGAATAAGAAATACTTTAAGAGAATCCCTCAGACTTCTCTTGCACACCACAAGACACCCCAAAGACCTTGTGTTCACCTCAGACTTGATATCTTTCTTGGTTGCTAAAAAAATGATAAATTCTATCATGTATTTATAGTAACTCTATCCCCAAAAATTAGTTGAGTTGACCTCAATTTTTTGGCTAGGTTGTTGGACGAAAAAATTCATATCTCCTCATTCCTAGGGAGTTAGAGGGACTTCCATATACCATTGGAAAGGCCTCAGAATAATATTTCCAACCATGTAACTTTTGATTCCATTTGAGTTATTTATGTAGGGTAAAACATTTCTCAAATATAGGGTATCCAAATTGACCACAAATAATACTTTCAACAATCTCCATCTTGTAACCATGATCTTAGACATCTATAGGATTCTACACTTGACTGTAGGGGCTTATTGACCACAACTCCAAGGATTCTTCAAAGTGTCTTCCTATGAGGGCCATGCTTAAATCTATGCCATAAGGGGACCACTTTAGAGACTCCTTCAAGTAAACTCATAGGCTTCTTCATGTTGATCACCAATGACTGACTTTGAAATCAATGACAACACCATTCAACAATCTCCCCATTTTTCATTCATGGCAACACTCATACTCCCCCTATCATCATTCTCATGATATTTCTCTCCCCCTTTGACATTATTGGAAAAGGGTAACTCTTCAATTTGGGCATGCTCCCCCTGAACTCATTGTTCTCTATAGTATTTCACCTTCCTTTTATGTCTTCTTATCCTTTCCTTGTTATATTCTTTGGAGATATTTTGTGTGAATTCAATCCTGTTTATCTTCTCTTTGTCAATTGGTATTCTTGTTGTTGTTTTAACCAATCTTCTCGAGTCTTCTTCTCTGATTTCACATCTTCATGAATCAAACTTAAGATTGTATCCATGATCACATATTTTATTGACACTAAGGGGATTATGATTTAAATATTCAACCAGTAAGTCATTTGTTTCTTTTACTTTTTTACTTCCAAGGCTCACTACACCTTTCCAATTATTTTGACAGAGTGCTCATTTCCAAATGAAACACTGCCACTTTTTTCTTTCTTTAAGATGATGAATTTGTTTTGTTCCCGAATCATGTGTGTTGAGTAACCACTGTCTATGTACCATTCATATTATTTAATTTTAGTAAGCAGTGTGTAATATCCCCAAAAATAATTAATTATTAAAGTCTAAGTGTACTTGGGAATAAATTTATGTTTTTGGCAAATTTGAATTAGGAAATTATTTTCCATTTATGGAAAATCCAAATTTGGAATTTGATTATTGTAATTAATTATTTATGACTGTTGGGTAAGGATTTGATTTGCCCAACTAACTTCTTGATTGTAACACATGTAAAAGACAATTTTTTTTTATATTAAATGCTGGGAGACAAATGGAATAGCCAAGTTGAAAACAATTGACCATGACTCCATGAGTGGGGAATAGATTTGAGTTGCCTCAGGGATGATTTTTACAAGTGGAAAATGAGGGATTTGACCACTAGAAGCCCCTGAAAATTAGGGATTTGTAAAGCTGTGAAAAATCCCAAGGAGGGAAGGAAAGACCTAGGCACAAGATGCACATAAATACAACATATGGAGGAGGCAGGACGTTGCTTAGTATGTTGGAGAAACGAAACTACTTGTTGTTATGAACACTGTTTAGTGTGAGGCAAGGGAATTTTTGATCCATGGAAGAGAACTGTAGCAAAGGAGGATCATTTCAGTTCTTCCTTATGGACTCATGGTCAATCTAGGGGGTGAACAAAGAAAGTAAACTTTATTGTTCTATTCTACGGTTGGGTGGAACGTGGTTGTTCCATTTGTGTCCCAACAACAGATTCAGATATGTACCTGGACTTGTTTTCTTGTTAACATTTTGTTGATTATTAGATGTCAGAAATGAGATAGTTTATGTGATGATTATATATATATATATATATATATATATATATTTGTACAGATATATACATATGTGTAATCATGCATAAGGAAAAACAAGAGTGTTGTTGTAGGTCCCGAACAATCATTTAGTAGGATTATGCCTGTACATATATAACTTTGTATATATATATATATATATATATCTGTGTGTGTGTGTGTATTCAAGCTTCAAAGAAATAGGACTGCTACTGTATTTATAATAACCATTGAATTGGATGTAGATATATATGCAGAATCATTGTTTCAGATTATGTACAAGTTTCATGAAAAATAGATAGAACAAATAGTAATCCTCCTTTATGAAAATACACATATTTTGTATGTTTATAATCCATAAACAAATAATGATTCAATAGTCTACAAATACATGCTACAACAACTGTTATAGTGATTGAATCTTGTTCAGAATGGTGTTTTTTTTACAACCTACATATTCAATTAAAATAAATTACAAACAATCTGTGTAGCCATGAAAGCATGGTTCAAATTTATTACTGTGGAGTACCCTAGGGCAAGGACTCCTTTACCAATTATGGACAGAATCTGAGAATTTTTGTAAACAAATGCCAAGATCAGAACTCTAATACCTTTTTCAAGCAAGGAGGCTTTCCTTGATCCATTTCCTTCAAACAACATAAACCTACAGAGATAAGGGGGTAGGGCTTAGCAAACTATACTATCCTTTAAAATGGAATTTACTTATAATCACTGAGATAAATAATTACTTGTCTTGAACTCGATGAAGTGAAAAATCGCCATGGGAACTTGTGTGACGACTGTCCACGACCAAAGGGGGAAGGTGGGTCCATAATCTCGTTGATGGGTACCCTCACAAAAACAAATCAGGGCCCCATCATTAATTTATGAAATCTGAATATGAAATCTGAATATGAAATCTGAGTATATTTCCTTTAAGTACAGAATGCAAGCTACAATTTATAATATAAAAAATTTAAAATACAAGTTATAAATCACATAGGAATACAGAAGAATATGGAAGTTATGAATCATAATAGTGATAAACAAGTTATACAAGTTATAAATTACACAATGTGAAATAAGTAAAGCATAGCACGGTTGCACAACCTTGAGAGGATAAAGCAATTCCTTTGCTTGCCCAGATCTCAAACTACAACTTACACAGATTTAGAATAACTCACATAGCGCATAGTCGTGGATTCCACAAAGGGTAACGATGCCTTTTATTTATACACAGTGTAGGTTTTATGACTTTTATAGTGTTGTATAAGTATATGAAACGCAAAATATTTAAGACGAAAGTCTCACAGGCTTAGTTACAAATTTCACATATAGCTAAGAAACCCTTTTTGCATACACAGAGAATAATAGTACGAGTGTGCACATTGTAAAATCAAGGAAAAATAATTTACAAATTCAAATGCATTGAAACAGAGTACGAGAAAGGTTATACCTTACTTCTCTATGTAAACTGAAGTAATTTACATTGTAACTATTTAAACACAAAGGGAAATTATGAGTAGAGTGAGGTTTATATATGTAATTATGCCATATAAAAATACCAAAGGAACTAACGGATAGAAGGACGATGTTATGGTACATCTCTATATTAATACTTGCCTATTTAAAAACACAGAAGGTGAAATCATGAATCAGAAGGGGGAAATCACCCAAATTCATTCTCTTTTACCAATACCGAATGTATTTCCAAGTAGAAGAAGTATTCGTTACCTATATCTATTTCCGTATGGAGCTCAGAGGTTAAATCATAAAACATAATATTTATTATTATACACACAAAATGTGAATTGTAAATTAACCGCAGAAGGAATGAGTGTCATACTTTCTCACGAAGCTACACAATCAATAAAAATCACACAGATCGAATATATGAATATCATGGAGGGTCTATCCTATATATGTGTGTGTGTGTGTGTGTGTGTTTATATATGCACGTAGGGTTAAATACAAAAATCCTCAGTGAGGTAATACAAAAGGTGACTCCTTTAAAATGTGTATTTGGCTTTTGCAGGGTAACTTTGTAAAGACACACCCAGAATAATTAAAAAAATTCTAGACTAAGTTACAATATTTGCAGGGTTAAATCTCTAACACAACACATATATTTCGGGATTCCCCACAATTAAAAGAAAACATTATTACATGCATGAGTGTAATTGTTAACAATGCCCCACATTAAGGCAAGTAAACACAAAAGCGACATTAAAGATTCGGGCCAGGGTAGAAACTGGGAGAAGTATCCATGAAGGCGAGATACCAAGATTTTCTAACACCAATAGTTTCCAAAATAGTTTTACCCATGAGAATTACAAAAAACGTGAAGAGAGAGGTTCAGGTATTACCTTGCGCAAAGACGAACCCGACTGGTTTCGTTTCTAGAATCGTTTACCAGGGTCAAAATTATTTTCTCCAAGGTATTGGACACAAGAATGGAGCCACAAGGGTTTGCGCAGAGACCAAAACACACACAGAGAAGAGGAGGGGTTTTGTGAATCCAAAGGAAACAATGAGCGGAACAACCTCAAACACATTGCAAAACAAGGAAGTAATGTGTGACAGGAATACATAGTACTATAGCCATGTGAATAAACTGATATGGTGAGCCCTCATTGGGAGCAGTTGCCCAAGCATCCAGTATGAGATAGACCTATTTTAAATGACATAGTCAGTGGTAAATGCAATTACAGACCGATATGACCCGCCATTAACATAGCTTCCAAACATATTCAATGATGGGATATGATATGAGTTGGGTAGGGTTAAAACTGTTAGGTATAGGTTTAGACGTGGCACCGTTGCAGGACTAGACGTGTTATGATGTATGATATGTCAATGTATATGTTGTCATAACCACCCTTTAACGGTCCCATTTTAACAATAACACCTGTGCGCATATCAACTTGTTAGGACATGAACTATATGTGGTGGAAAGCCTTGTTAAAAAATATGATTTGTGGAATTGTGCAAATATGTATTGGTTCATATAACCTATGACATAGATATTTATATATGAACATGAAATATATATAATTATTAAGGGTTTATTTTTGTATGATAAAACAAACAATTATATATATGCATAGTCATATATGCTAAAAACTCCATTTGTGGAATTATATATATATATATATATATATATATGCATAGTGGTATATGCTAAAAACTCCATGTGTGGAATTATATATATAATTAAGTGTTAGGATTTCACTTAATTGTTACAAAATTGTTCTATATATGTGTTGATACTTTTGGTAAACCACTTATATAGATAATAATGGTGTCCAGGTTATGATAGGGAGACCATAGTCGCTAATATTCTTAAGTTGTTTGCCACATTCATACAAGGACATAATTGAATTCGACAACCCCAAAAATTTAAGTGAAGTGTTTAGAAAGGCATGGATGTGCTATGATCAGTACAAATAGTGGTCTAAAATTACCAAGGCATGGAAGGATAAGAAACAAGACATAATGAATCAGCGGAAGAAAGGCTTCCAACCAACCCGTTTCTGGAATATGGAAAAGAACTTCCCAAGGAAATATTTTCATTCTAACTACCAAAATGCCCAAGGGGTAGGTAGACCAGTTAATCTGGGAGTCAAGAAAGTTGGGGACAATCCCAGGGAACCATTAAAGTGTTGGGAGTGTGGAGAAACTCACTTGAGGAGGAACTGTCCACATTTAATTTCCGCAACAAGGACCACAGTCCATAACTTGCAAGAAGCCTCTACGGTAGGAGATGTGGGTAGAAGCATGCACAAAATTAATGCAGTTGTAGATGGAAGACAAATTGATCATCAATATACTATCGTGGAGGTTGAAGGTAAAGTTAATAATAATCGTATGTATATTCTAATTGACCCAGGATCTAGTTTGAGTTATGTAACTCCTGGTTTAGTTGATTTAAAAAAACTCAAGAAGTAAATCATGTTGAGTTATGTTACTCCTGGTTTAGTTGATTTAAAAAAAATCAAGAAAGTAAAGCATGATAACTACTTGTTAGTACAGTTAGCAACAGGGACTCAGAGAAAAGTAACAGATTTCATTTCTGAATGTGAATTCATTTTAGATGGCCAAAATACAAAGTTAAATCTGAATATTTTACCTTTGGGACCTTACAATATAATCATTGGAATGGACTAGTTAGAGAAACACAAAGTAATTTTGAACTGTTACAAAAAGTCACTTACTTACAGAGACGAAAACAACACAGTTAGGACAATACAATACAAGGCATCGGAAAACCAATCTCAGTTAGGCAGATTTCAGCCATGCAGTTTAAGAAATGCATGAATAAATGTTGTCAAATTTATGCTATTCAAGTAACTAATCTGTTAGAAAAGGAAGATAAAACCAGTCTAGAAGACTTTACAGTTCTGCATGGGTTTAGAGATGTATTTGTGGACAAAATACCAGAACTTCCTCCAAGAAGAGAGATAGATTTCTCTATCAATCTACTACCTAGATCTACCCCGATATCTAAGGCACCCTATAGGATGCGTTTACCCGAATTAACAGATCTTAAATTTCATCTACAAGCACTGTTGGACAAGGAATATATCATACCAAGTGTCTCTCCTTGGGGAGCACTGGTCCTTTTTGTTAAAAAGAAGGATGGAACTTTAAGATTATGTATTGATTATCGACAATTAAACAAGATGATGGTTAAGAATAAGTATCCTCTACCCAAAATTAACGACCTATTTGAACAAGTGGGAGGATAAAATATTTTCTCTATGTTATATTTAAGGTCTGGTTATCACCAAGTTAGAATAAAAGATGAAGATATAAATAAAACAACTTTTAGAACGAGATACAGACACTATGAGTTTGTCGTAATTCTATTTTCTCTTACTAATGCACCAACAACCTTTATGTGTCTGATGAATTATATATTCAATCAATATTTAGATAAATTTGTTTTGTTATTTATCAATGAAATTTTAGTTTATTCGAAAATGGAAGAAGAACATGAAGAACATCTGAAAATAGTATTGCAGACCTTAAGGAAGCACAAGTTGTATGCAGAATTTGACAAATGTGACTTCTACCAAAGAAGAATACAGTACCTAGAACATGTAATATCCAAAGAAAGTATTGCAATTGACCCAAAGAAGATAAGAGCCATTATGGAATGGCCTATCCCTAAGGATGTAGCGGAGATTATATCATTTATGGGAATTACCGGTTATTACAACAGATTTATCGAAGGATTCTCTAAGATAGCATACCTAATTACATCTCTGCAAAAAAAGGGAATAAGGTTTACTTGGTCACAAAAATGTCAGGACAACTTTAATAAGCTAAAGGAATTGTTAACTACATCAACTATTTTAAGGGTAGCAAACCCGGATAAAGACTTTACAGTTTGTGTGGATGTAAGAAAAGAAGGCTTGGGAGGTGTCCTAACTCAAGAGGGGCACATTATCTGTTATGAATCATGCAAACTAAAAGAACATGAACGGAACTACGTCACGCATGACTTGGAATTAGCAGTTGTAATTCATGCTCTAAAAATGTGGTGACATTATTTAATGGGAAGGAAATATATGTTTCTAACCGATAAAAGTGGTGTGAAATTCTTATTCAGTCAACCAGATCTTAAAGCAAGGTAAGAGAGGTGGCTGGCCTTTTTGAGTGAATTTGATTTCTAAGTAAGAAACATCAAAGGCAAATAAAACAAATTTGCACATGCCCTAAGCCGAAGGACTAAGGGACTTTTTGAGATAAGTATTAGAAAAGCAGAGAATGACATTGAACAAATAATAAAATATGCAAGTTGTAATGATGAAAAATACATCAAAACAATAGTAGATTTACAAGAAAATGCAGAAACATTGGACAAAACAAATATGAGTTTGGATAAAAATGGACTTCTAAGGTTCAAAAATAGGTTGTACATACCCAATTCTGTTGATTTAAAGCTAACAATTCTGGATGAATTGCACAAAAAGCCATATTCTGGTCATCCATGATACCAAAAAATGGTAACATCTTTGAGAAAATTGTTTTATTGGCCTAACATGAAAGGCAAGACAATTGAATAGTTATCTAAATGCCTAGATTTTCAACAGGTGAAGGTTGAACATCAACATCCATCCGACCTGCTACATCCCCTGCCTATACCAGAATGGAAATGGGAGATTATCTCATTGGACTTCATCACAGGTTTGCCTAAAACTCAAAAGAAGAATGATTCGATTATAATAGTGATTGATAAACTTAGCAAGTCTGCACATTTTATACCTATGAAATCTACTTATAAAGAAATTAACATCGATGAAATATTTATGAAGGAAATATTTAGATTGCATGGAATTCCTAAAATGGTGATTTTGGATAGAGATGTCAAATTCACGTCAATGTTTTGGAAAGAATTATTTGCAGGGTTGGATACTAACCTAAATTTCAGCACAAGCTACCATCCATAAATGGATGGGAAAACTAAACGAACGAATCATATTGTGGAATACATATTACGAATGTACACAAGAACGAAACCAATTAAGTGGGAGGAATACCTACACTTAGTGGATTTGCGTACAATAATGGCTATCAGACGTCAGCTAAAATGAGTCCCTTCGAAGCTTTGTACGGAAGAAAATGCACAACTATGATTAGTTGGGATAATCTCATTGACAGACTTATGATGGGACCATAAATGCTCCAGGAAATGGAGAGAATGGTAATAAAGGTACAACATAATTTAAAAGAGGCATAAGACAGACAGAAAAGCTACGCAGATTTAAAAAGGAGACACCAAGAATTTCAAGTTGGGAACCATGTATATTTGAAAGTCAAAGCAAGGATAAGCTCTCTAAAGCTGGGAAACTATTCAAAGTTGGTGCCCAGTTTTTGTGGCCCCTTTGAGATCTTATCTCGAATTGGACCTATGGCATATCAACTTGCACTTTCTGCAAATTTAAAATTTCATAATGTTTTTCATGTTTCTTTGTTGAAAAAGTATACTCATGATCCTACTCACATATTGATTGGAACATGGTGCAAGTGGAACCATAAGGTGAGTTCCAAGAGGAACCTCTGCGCATTCTGGACAGGAAAGAAACAATACTACGGAACAGAGACATCGCCCAGGTAAAAGTGCAATGGAAGCACTTTAGTCCTGAGGAGGCCACTTGGGAATTGGAGGAAGATTTGTAGAAATCTTATCCAACCCTATTCCGAGAGAGGAATGAACACTGAGGATAGTTTTGTACTTAAGGGGGAGAGGATGTAATATCCCAAAAATTAATTAATTATTAAAGTCTAAGTGTATTTGGGAATAAATTTCCGTTTTGGCAAATTCAAATTTGGAAATTATTTTCCATTTATGGAAAATCAGAATTTGGAATTTGATTATTGTAATTAATTATTTATGACTGTTGGGAAAGGATTTGATTTTCCCAACTAAATTCTTGATTGTGACACATGTAAAAGACAAATTTTTTTTATCTTAAATGTTGGGAGACAAATGGAACAGAAAGGTTAAAAACAATTGACCATGACTCCATGAGTGGGGAACAAATTTGAGTTGCCTCAAGGATGATTTTTACAAGTGGAAAATAAGGTATTTGACCACTAGAATCCCCTGATAATCAAGGATTTGTAAAGCTGTGAAAATTCCCAAGGAGGGAAGGAAAGACCTAGGCACAAGATGCACATAAATACAACATATGGAGGAGGCAAGACGTTTCTTAGTATGTTGGATAAAGGAAACTACTTGTTGTTATGAACATTGTTTAGTGTGAGGCAAGGGAATTTCTGATCTATGGAAGAGAACTGTAGCTAAGGAGGATCATTTCAATTTGCCCTTATGGACTCACGATCAGGATAGGGGGTGAACGAAGCAAGTAAACTTGGTTGTTCTGTTCTACGGTTGGGTAGAACATGGTTGTTCCATTTGTGTCCCAACATCAAATTCAGATATGTACCTGGACTTGTTTTCTTATTAATATTATGTTGATTATTAGATGTCAGAAATGAGATAGTTAAGGTGATGATTTTTTATACATATATAGATAGTTGTACAGATATATACATATGTGTAATCATGCATAAGGAAAAACAAGAGTACTATTGTAGGTCCCTAACAATCATTAGTAGTATTATGCTTGTACATATATAACTGTGTATACTGATATGTGTGTGTGTGTGTGTGTGTGTGTGTGTGTGTATTCAATATTCAAAGAAATAGGACTACTACCTTATTTATAATAACCATTGAATTGAATGTAGATATATATGGAGAATCATTGTTTCAGAATCTGTACAAGTTTCATGAGAAATAGATGGAACAAATAACAATCCTCCTTTATGAAAATTCACATATTTTTTATGTTTATAATCCATAGACAAATAGTGATTCAATAGTATAAAAATACATCCTACAACAACTGTTATAGTGATTGAATCTTGTTCAGAATGGTGTTTCTTTTACAACCTATATATTCAAATAAAAATAAATTACAAACAATCTGTGTAGCCATGAAACCATGGTTCAAATTTATTACTGTGGAGTACCCTAGGGAAATGACTCCTTTACCACTAATGGACAAAATCTGAGAAGTTTTGTAAAAAATGCCAAGATAAAAAATCGAATAATTTTTTTGAGCAAGGAGGCTCTCCTTGATCCATTTCCTTCGAACTTCATAAACCTGCAGAGATAAAGGGGTAGGGCTTAGCAAACTATACTATCCTTTAAAATGGAATTTACTTATAAGCACTAAGATAAATAATCACTTATCTTGAACTCGATGAAGTACAAAATCGCCACAGGAACTTGTACGATAACCGTCCACGACCAAAGGGGGAAGGTGAGTCCATAATCCCGCTGATGGGTACCCTTGCAAAAACAAAATCAGGGCCCCGTCATTAATTGATGAAATCAGAATATGAAATCTAAGTATATTTCCTTTAAGTACAGAATGCAAGCTACGATTTATAACAAAAATAATTTAAAAAACAAGTTATAAATCACACAGGAATGCAAAAGAATATGCAAGTTATGAATCATTAACAGTGATAAAGAAGTTATACGAGTTATAAATTACACAGTGTGAAATAAGTAAAGAAGATAATAGTTTTGAAACCTTGAGAGGATAAAGTAATGCCTTTGCTTACCCAAATCTCAAACTACAACTTACACAGATTTAGAATAACTCACATAGCGCATAGTTGTGGATTCCACAAAGGGTAACTGTGCCTTTTATTTATACATAGAGTGTAGGTTTTACGAATTTTACAATGTTGTATAAGTATATGAAACACAAAGATTTTAGACGAAAGTCTCACAGGCTTGGTTACGAATTTCACATATAGGTAAGAAACCCTTTTTGCATACACAAAGAATAATATTTTGAGTGTGCACATTGTAAAATCAAGGCAAAATAATTTACAAATTCAAAGGTATTAAGAAAGAGTATGAGAAAGGTTCTACCTTACTTATCTATGTAAACTGAAGTAATTTACATTATAGCTATTTAAGCACAGAAAGAAATTACAAGCGGAGTGAGGTTTATATATGTAATTATTGCATATAAAAATACCAGAGGAACTGGTGGAAAGAAGGATGATGTTATGGTACATCTGTATATTAATCCTTGCCTATTTAAAAACACAGAAGGTGAAATCATGAATCAGAAGGGGGAAATCACCCAAATTCATTCTCTTTTACCAATACTGAATGTATTTTCTAAGAAGAAGAAGTATTTGTTACCTATATCTATTTTTGTATGGAGCTCAGAGGTTAAATCATAAAACATAAGATTTATTATTTTACACACGGAATGTGAATTGTGAATTAATCGTAGAAGGAATGAGTGCCATACTTTCTCATGAAGCTACACAGTCAATACAAATTACACAGACCGAATCTATGAATATCATGGAGGGTCTATCCTATGTGTGTGTGTGTGTGTGTTTATATATGTGCGTAGTGTTAAATCCCAAAATCCTCAGTGAGGTAATATAGAGTGTGACTCCTTTAAATTGTGTATTTGTCTTTTGCATGGTAAATTTGTAAAGAAACGCCTAGAATAATTAAAACATTGCTAGACCGAGTTACAATATTTGCAGGATTAACTCTCCAACAAAACGCATATATTGTTATATTCCCCACAGTTAAAAAAAACATTATTACATGCGTGAGTGTAATTGTTAAAAATGTCCCACATTAAGGCAAGTAAATGCAAAAGGGACATTGAAGATTCAGGCCAGGGTAGAAATTGAGAGAAATATCCATGAAGGTGAGATACCAAGCTTTGCTAACACCAACAATTTCCAAACTAGTTTTACCCACGAGAATTACAGAAAACGTGAAGAGAGAGGTTCGGGTATTACCTTGCGTAGAGAGGAACCCGATTGGTTTCGTTTACATAATCGTTTACCAGGGCCGAAAGTCTTTTCTCCAAGATGCCAGACACAAGAATGGAGCCACAAGGGTTTGTGCAGAGACTAAAATGCACACAGAGCAAAGGAGGGTTTTTGTGAAGCCAAAGGAAACAATGAGTGGAACAACCTCGAACACATTGCAAAATGAGGAAGTAATGTGTGATAGGAATACATAGTACTATAGCCATGTGAATAAA
>ML838061.1:0-27348 GCA_009831015.1 Picea engelmannii | reverse complement strand
ATGAAGGTAGAGGTTTAGGCAAGCATGCACAAGGCATTGTTGAGATTATTGTTGTTGAAGAGAGACCCAGGTATTGTGGTCTTGGATATGAACGAAGAGATGGAGAAAATTCCAAAGTCAAGGAGACAAGGGAAAAAGTTCCAAGCACAAATTTTGTTTCAAGTTCACCTCCTCAAGAAGGCTTTAAAGGTGAAAGTTCAATCCCTCCAGCATGCAAGGCTTGTGTTCAAGATGAATGCGAATGTGTGACATGAAAGAGTTGTGACAGTGATGAGGACAAGAAAACTGTTGATGGTCTTCAAATGAGAGCTTGTAACTCTTCAAATTCACCTCCTTAAAGAGGCGATAAAGGTGAATGTTCAAGGTATAATTCTTCTTATCATTCAGTTGCTTTTGATTATGTTAAGCATGATAAATTTGTATGTAAAAATGGAAGAAAGAATCCATGTACATATTGTGGTTTATATAACCATCATGTTTCAAAATGTTGGAAAAGATTGGCCAATTTCAGGAAACTTTATAAGCAAAGACAACGTGAAAGGAGGATGCAAAAGATTTGCACTCATTGTCAGAAGAGGGGTCATCTCATTGACCAATGTTGGACATTGCATCCAACCACTCATCCACAGCATAAGAAGCAGTTGGATAAAGAGATTGGCAAGAATGGAAGAGGAGATTCCATCATCGATGTGAGTCAAGATGATTCACAAGAGGACGATTTTCAGCATAAAAAGTCACCGTTGAGTTGGCTTGGTAAGAAATGGTTGGATTTCTTGAGCAAGTAAGGCTTGCATTTTCTGTTGTAAATGCACTTTTCAGCCTTATGTGTGCATTTATGTTGAGAGTATGATAAGTTGCAGCAGTTTATCAAAACTTGTATAATGCAAGTTGCATGTGAATGCAATTCGTGTGAAGGCATTTTTGTTGTTGCACAACTTCGCCAGGAGGATGTAAAAGATGGATATGATGTTCACTTGTTACATCCATATAATTTTTTCATATTCAGCCCTTATGTACCCACATGTTTGGGGTTTCTGTACTTATGTTTGTACTGGAAGGAGAGTTGAAGAGTCATGCACATGCATTTGTTTTTGTGTATGTGTAAGCAGTGAACTGGTGATGGTTCATCATGAATGATTCATGATTGTAACATGATTGTGTATCATGTTTTTCAACTTGTCATTTTGGGAAGGTTGATAAGTTACAAATGAGTCTCGACTAGTGTCGATGTTGTCTTGACGACTATGTTGTGTCGATCATGTTTTTCGACTTGTGTTTAGTCGATGGTGTTTGGTGTTTTGTAAGTTAATTTTGAATACACCGAGATGCTGGAAAACACCATGTGATTTGATGAAGTACAAGATGCGACAGTTTTTTTGAAGCGCAAAAATATTTTGTTGGCATCATTTTCAGTCTTGTATAAATTTGTTTTCAAGATTGATGGTTTTCTTGGCTTGTGACAAGATGTTACAGGAAAGTTTTTGCAGCCATTGGAGAGAGGATATTATTGACGCCAAAGAGTTCACAAGAGGGACTTGATTCTCAGTGGGAAGTTTGGAAGTCATCCAAGCACAAAGAGAACAGTGGGTCAGCAGTAACCAGAGAACAGTGGTTGAAGGACATAGCCAGTTGCAGTGCAAGGCATGTCAAAGTATACAGGTGATTGTCGAAAAGACTTTTCAAGTAGAATCAGTTGATAGAACTTGAAATCAGAAGAGTATTGAATCTCAGATTGATAATCATAATCTTTTGTGGGTCCAAAATCCTTTCAGTGGGAAGGTGTGATCAAAATTTGGACCAAGGGTCAAATTTTAGCTCAAAAATCAACGTTCTCAGAATTGCCTCAAAACAAATGAGAGCGTAGCCCTCGTCATTATGAATCCAACGCAACTTGTTTCGTCTCAAATGGACATCGGGAGCGAGAGATATTGAGATTTGTTTGAATCGTCAAACAGACAAAAAAAAGGATGTTGACTGGGCAGTCCGTACAGGCTGACGTGGCAGAGGCCGTACAAGTGACGTGGCATGAAGTACGTTGACAGGGAAGATGGTGATGTGGCAGTCATCTATTGGCAGATTTTGGGCAAATCTTTTGATGACACGTGGCATTTAATTGGCAAATGGGATGGTGCCACGTGGCCCAATCATGGGCTGCCACGTGGCACCCTGTTATGAGTTTGGGTGTGTAAAATTTTATGAGTTCATGGGATTTGAACCCCGGACCTCTACTACAGTCCAAATCTTTTACAAAGGTCACCTTGCCAATACACCACCATATGGTCCTTGTTATATGTGTGGGCGCACATATATTTAAATTTTAATTATTTAAATGTTGGGCGGAGGTTCGAGCTGGGGCTTAGCCCCAGCCCCCGGTTTCTATACGCGCCATGTGACCACGCCTCTTGGAATGGTGCGCGAGTATGTTTTTTCAAATGGTTTCCCACCAAATACACCCGCCACTTGTCACACTTGCATGCTCCCGTGGCATTGGAGCCCCTTTTTGCGCTAGCCCGAGTTCATATGGGCCCATATGCCCATGTTCTTGGCGGTTAGGGGCTGGCGTGCCCTTAACTGTTCGATGGTTTGCACCATTTTTCTGTTATGCATCGATGCTGGGTTTTAACACATTTTGGGAGCATGTTCTTGGTTCAAGCACACAAAGGTGTGTTTTGGCGAACCAGAGCCAGCAAACTTGAAGGAAGAGGATGGGAGGAGGCCTATCTTTCTCATTTTTTGGCCGATTGAGGTGCCGTAAAAGCCCAGCTAGGGGTTTTTGGACGTCCTGAATCCATTTGCACTATTATCAAGGCCATTTGAAGACTTCTTCTGCAGGTTTTTCACCATTGAATTTTCAGAGAGCTCAAGGGAGCTTGAAGCCCTCATTGATTGAGGACATGTTTTGGTGAGCCTATGTTTGTTTTCTATGATTGAATAATCATTTTTGGCTAATTGTTATCCTCTGAACACATTGGGACAGGTTTCAGAGGCTTTTGAATACTTTTACAGGTGTTTTTTCCAAAGAGAAACTCAGGAAAGCTTATGGCCACATGTAGAAGAGGTCATGCCCGGATGAGCCATGATCCGTTTTCAGAGTTTTATTAGTCATTTTTTGGGTTTTTATGTGTTCTGATCCCAATGGTAAATTTTTTTTTTCCATTGGAGTTGAGAAGTAGCTTGTAAAAGAAATTTTTACAAATTAATCCCAGAGAGCCAAGTCCATTAATGGAGGCTCAAGGAGATGTAGCTCGGAGGGGGGGGTGAACTCCTTTATCATGTTGTGATTTTTCTGAGTTTGATGGTTTATTTGCTGCAAGTTATGTTGTTGTGTATTTATTGAAAGTACATATATAACCATTTAAAAGAACATATCCTCACACATAAGCATTTACAAGAAGATACATAAACTTGGCACATAATTTTATCTCTTGCATATTTTAACACATGAAGCAAGGTCCTGTAAAGTTTATTTTTAATGAAGTAGAGGGTGCTTGCATAGCATAACAAGTCAGACTTCTATTTTCAGATCAATGGGTCCACATATAAAACCCAACAACCACATAAAAACATGTGCCAATCATGTGCCAAAATCTCCAAAATTCGAGCCTCACAAGCTGGGTCCACATAGAGATCCCAGGTCCACATGGGTCCACATACAAACCGATAAAACTTAATGACAGCATCACAACTTCAGACCAGAGCATACAACATCACAACCTTACAATAACATTCCAACCTTATAACATACCTTGAGAATAAGAAAGACCTTAAGATAATCCCTTAGACTTCTCTTGCACACTAGAAGACACCCCAAACACCTTGTGTGCACCTCAAACTTGATCTCTTTATCAATTTCTCAAAAAATGTGGAATTATATCCTATATTTATAGTAATTATGTCCCCAAAAATTAGTTGAGTTGATCTCAACTTTTTGGCTGTGTTGTTGGACGAAACAATTCATATCTCCTCATTTCTAGGGAGTTAGAGGGACTTCTATATACCACTGGAAAATTATAAGAATAAGCTTTCCAACAATGTAACTTGTGCTTCCATTTTAGTTATTTATGTAGGGTAAAAATTCCATCAAATATAGGGTATCCAAATTCCCTCAAATAATACTTTCAACAATCTCCATCTTGCAATATTGATCTTGGACATCTATAGGCTTATTCACTTGAATGTAGGGGCTTCTTGACCACACCTCTAGGGATTCTTCAAATCATCTTTCCATAAGGGTCATGCTTAAATCTACGCCATAACAAGACCACTTTGGAGACTCCTTCAAGTAAACTAATAGGATTCTTCATGATCATCACCAATGACTGACTTTGACATCAATGACAACACCATTCAACTTCCGTTTGGTAAAATGGATTAGAGTGGTCTCACCGAAGGAATTTTGGGGGTGGGGACATTTAAAGAACATTCTTAATTTCTCTTGGGACCTCACGGGGCCTCTTTTGGGGGTAGAGTCCTTAAATTTAAGTATTTCCCCAACATTACCATCAAATGGGTTAATTTTTTGGAAAGCGTTGGTCACAGCCTTTCCTCCAGTCGGGCATTAGACTGTCTGGAGGATAGGCAATGATAAGTTAGTCTAGATCGGGGAGGATCCTGAATGGGGGCAGGAAATGATTTTCTCTTCTCAGATTCTCTTCTTCATTCCATTCACTTGGTTAATATTTTCTCCTTGAATGATGTGAAGGAACAATCACCTCAACTCAGAGGTCATCAAGGGTGTAAATCCATGACCTCTCTCAGTTTGGTAGGGGATGAAACTATAGAATAGGATCGATATATCAACCTTCTGGTGTCCAATGATATTCATCTTTAGGAGGATGTAAAGGATACTCTCAGTTGGTCAAAGAATCCCTAATCTGTGGATTTTATGGCTAAGTTGGGCTATAAATCCTGGTTTGAATCTCAATATGATGCCCCCAAGAAGTGGTGGTGGAGTCGTTTATGGAATATTAGCACATCATTGAAGAGAAAGACAACACTATAGATCGCTCTAAATAGAAAACTATTAACCTAGGAAATAGGATTCAAAAGAGGATGGGTTAGACCTAGCAGATGTCCATTATGCAAAATTCATGAAGAATCATCCTCTCACCTATTTATTGGATGTGTTTACGCAACCCATATTTACAAGCTCGTGAAAATGGAACTCAGTTTGAATTCTTATTGGAACAAGGATAAGTTGGAATATTACCTACAGGATTGGATGGGAGACAAAGTTGTGAAGGAGTATGCTGGAATGCCTTGCTTCCTGGTATATTTGTTATGGTGGGACAACAATTCGAGCACATTCAAGGATAAGGAGATTCCTCCAGAAATCATCATAGAAATCATTCTTATTTTGACCAAGGAATTCATCGATGAGATTAAGAGAAAAAATGCAAGGCAACTAGTTATTCCAGATCTTGATTACGAGATTCCATGAGGTTTTTTTGATGGGGACTATCAAGGCCACCCCCCAATTTGTACATTCGTGGTTGTTCTTCATTTGAGTCTATCACATTTTTTCGACGTCAGGTATGCACTAGGGAGAGGTACCAATAATAGAGAAAATTGTATCGCCCTCTCGACCTTGTTGGAGGAAGCTTTGAAGAAGGGAGTGAAAAAGTTGCAGATTATGGGAGACTCATAGTCAAATTGAGTATCAAAATAAAAACTTATGGCCAAAATATGATTGATTCTTCAGTGGAAAAAATATGCGTGAAGATCCTTAACACATGGTGTGTCGGGGGTGAAAGTGGATTCTCTGTCATCATGCCCTGTGTCGATTAGAAACATAGATATTGTGCCACTACGCCGATGATCAAAGAGAATCTCTTGCTAGTGTATGGATGGTCAAAGTGGTTTTGAAATGTGTGAAAAGTATCGATATGTGGTGTATCGACCATTCCAAGAGATTAGGATTTGAAAAGTGTTCCAACATATGGTGTGTCTACCGTCATGAGGGATTAGATCTGTGTGCAATTGCTAAAAGTGGAAAGGGGATTTAAAGGGTACATGAGGGATTAGAACTATGCACAATGATGAAACATGGAAAGGGTATTTAAAGGGCACATGAGGGATTATATTTGTGTGTAATGCGAAAATGTTGAAAGGGGATTTAAAGGGTATTAAAGAGCATGAGATAAGCATTTAAATGATGTATCAAATAATGTTTAAGTAGGGGCTCACACATTTCATTATGTAAATAAAATAAAAGTGTTTAAATAATAGCTAGAAAAGGGGGGGTTCGGGGGGTTTGTATGGGCTATTCCCCCCTTCCTCCACCTCATACCATATTTTTTCTTGTTATAAGGAGCTCAACGTAACCCTTGTTTTACTCAACCTTCACACATATAATTTTTTACCTTAAAACCATGTAGCCTTTATCACTTAGCTTTGACTTCCATGTTTTATATCAACGTTTGAATGTGTGAAGGGAACGTGTCAAGTTCAAAATATGATTTTATGAAAACTACAGTGGGATCGAGATGAAATTATATCATTGTTGTTATTAACCCAACCACGACTTTAAAATAATATGCAACAAATAAATAGATTAGATCAAATATAAGATGGCAAGACAAAAAACTCAAAACTCATAAGTTTATGCGGTTTGCCCAACTTCGGGCTACATCCACCAATCAAGGTATCGGTTTTCTTATTGTTCAAAGAATGAAGAGTTACAATAGCTCACACCATACATCTCACTGTATACATAAATTTATAGTCTTCCTCTCACAGTTTCAAGAAACCGAATTCATTAATTACACACCAATCTAATTCTATTTATGGTTTCTTGTTTCAACAACAACCAGATTCTATGAATTGATCCATATCGTTGCACAAGATATGGAAGAATGACCATCACCTAATCATTGAGTTGTTGTCACTGTTTAACAATCCCCACCTTGACAACAATTAACCTGATACCTTGCTCCTTCTTTTGTTCATCACCTTTTCTGCAAGCCAAGAGAAGCCAAGCACCATCGTAGCTTCTCTAAAAGTATTGATTTTGTGAACATGTCTGCACAGTTCTCTTTTGTATGAACCTTTTCAAGAGAAATTCCACCTTCATCGATGACCTATCTTACAAAATGGTACTTAATAGGAATATGTTTAGTTTTACTATGGTAGGTTGGATTCTTGGCCAAGTGAATAGCACTTTGAATATCACAAAGTAGCTTTACTTTGTCCTGCATCCTTCTAAACTTACCAAACAAACCTTTTAACCAAACCTCCTCTTTGAAAACATGTGAAGCATCAATGTATTTTGCTTCTGTAGTGGATAAAGAAACACTGCTTTGTAGCTTTGATATCCAACTAATAGCTCCACATGCAAGATTAAAGACATATCCTGAAGTTGACCTCATTTTTTCCAAATCACCTGCAAAATCAGAATCAACATATCCACAGACTAACTCATGACCACCATTATAGGTGATACAGTAATCACTTGTGCCCCTTAGATACTGAAGCACCCATTTCACTACTGCCCAATGCTCTTTACCTAGATTTTCCATATATCTACTGACAATCCCAACTACATGTGAAATGTTTGGTCTTGTACTAACCATTGCATACATTAAACTTCCTACTGCATTAGCATACGCTATTTGAGACATATGTTCCTTTTCTTGTTTTTTACTAGGACATAAACTCGAAGAAAGATTAAAATGGGAAGAGAAAGGTACATAAACTAGTTTCACACTGTTCATACCAAACCTCAAAATTATTTTCTCGACATACTTTTGTTGTGACAACCAAAGCTTACCATTCATCTTGTCTCTAAATGCCCAAAATCTATTTTTTTTCTCCTAGATCTTTCATATCAAACATCCTATCCATTTGATCCTTTAACCTGTTGATCTCGGTTTGGATTTTTCTTGCTAAAAGCATATCGTCAACATACAATACTAAGATAATGAATATTCCATTATTCAATTTCTTAAAGTAGAAACAATGATCATACTCACTCGTATAATTTTGGCTCATCATGAAAGAGTCAAATTTCGTGTACCATTATCTGGGCGACTGCCTCAGACCATGCAATGATTTCTTGAGCCTGCAAACAAATTTCTTGTTGTGATTATGAACAAACCCTTCAAGTTGTTCCATGTAAATCTCCTCATCCAAATATCCATGTAAGAAAGAAATATTAACATCTAGCTTCTCCAACTCCAAATCAAGTGACACAACTAATTCTAACAAAATTCGAATTGAAACAATCTTAACAACTGGTGAAAAAATATCATGAAAGTCAATACCTTCTTTATGAGAATATCCTTTTGCAACCAACCTTTCTTTGTACCTTTCTACCTTATCATCAACACCCTTATTTAGCTTGTAGACCCACTTGCAACCTGTATTTTTCCTGTCTCTTGGAAGTTCTACCAAGTTCCATGTAGCATTATTCACTAAAGCATATGTTTCATCCTTCATTGCTTCTTTCCATTTTTCACTGTTGGAAACCTCCACAACTTCATGATAGCACGAAGGTTTATCATCATTAGTGTTGAAAGAAACTGATGAAACAAAATCATCATACCTTCTTGGAGGAACTCTGACCCGTGTAGACCTCCTTAGGGAAGTTTGTGGTTCATCCACAATCTATTGAATGTCATTATGATCCATGTTTTCTTCTGTAGGAACCTCTTCATGAAGATCTTCAAAAACTTGTTCATGTTCACTTTGATCGGTAGTTGAAGGAGTTTCAAACTGAATCTGTTGATATTTCGATACTTCTACCTGTTTCATTTGAATATCTACATCTGATTTGATGAGAGATGATTCATCAAATATCACATCTCTGTTAATGGTGATCTTGTGGGAAGTAGGATCCCACAACCTATACCCCTTAATACCATCACCATATCCAACAAAGATAAGCCTTTTTTATTTTGGATCTAATTTGGAACGTTGATGTTTCAAAATTAGAGAATAGTCTTCACAACCAAAAACTTTAAGATTAGAATAATTACAAGGGTGACCTTTACATACCTCTTTAGGAATCTTGCACTCTATTGTTGTTGATGGTGATTGATTCACCAGATAACAAGTTGTATTTAATTCTTCTTCCCACAGTTCCTGCTGCAAGTTGGCGTTACTAAGCATACTCCTTGCTCTCTCTAGAAGAGTCTTGTTCATGCGTTCAACAACTCCATTTTGCTGAGGAGTATAGGAAGTAGTTTTATGCCTATCAATCCCAAACTCCTTGCAATAGTTCTCAAATTCCATTGACGTAAATTCACCACCATTATTAGTTCTTAAACATTTAATGGACCTACCAATGCTCTTTTCCACTAAAGATCTAAACTTCTTGAAAACTGTAAATACATCAGCCTTTCTTTTCAACATATAAACCCACACTTTCCTAGAGAAATCATTTATAAAAGTAACAAAGTATGGTGATCCTCCATACGAAATAGTAGGGGATGGTCCCTAAACATCAAAATGGATATAATCAAGGATTCCCTCATTGGCGTGTCTTTCAGTTTTAAATCTCTGCCTATTCTGTTTTCCATAAATATAGTGCTTGCATAAATATAACTTTAAATACTTTAGACTAGGAAGTAACTTGCAATCAGATAATACCTTCAATCCTCTTTCGCTCATATGGCCCAATCGTTGATGCCACAATCAAACAAAATTACAGTCATTCTCGGATACAATTGTCGCATGATCTCACTTGATTCTTCCTTCTAACAGAAACAATTTTTCAACCTTCTTCGCTTTCATAACCAGTAGGATTCCTTTGTAGACCTTSATAACTCCACCTTCAACAATACTTTTATATCTTCCAGTATCTAAGACTTCCAAAGAGATTARKTTCTTCCTAAGCTCAGGTACATGTTTCACATCAGTTAGTATCTTAACAGATCCATTAAACATCTTAATTCGAATGCTACCAATTCCCACAACTTTACATGATATATCATTTCCCATGTAAACAATTCCATTGTTTATAGACCGGTAAGTAATAAACTAGTGTCTATGAAGACACATGTGATTTGAAGCACTAGAATCTAATAACCACGGTGGATCATAACATGAAACAATACCAATTGTTAAAACTTCATCAGCCATACCTGAACTTGTTGCTAAACCTGTTTCAGTTGCGTTTTCTTCCTTCGTCTCTTTTGGAGGGTCTTCTTTCGAGGCTTGTTGTCGCTTCCAACAATCCTTCTTCATGTGTCCAGATTTTCCACAAAACCAACACTTAATTTTTCTCTTATTTCCCTTCAAATTTGACCGAGAGAAATCCCTCTAAACATGTCCTCTTTCCTTAGGTCTTCCTCTGACCACCATCGCCTCATATGTAGAGGTTTCTAAATTGGATTTCTTCCTTGTTTCCTCAGACAGTAAAGCTCCAACAATAACATCAAACTCAATACTTTATGTTGAACTAAAACTAATAGAGGTAACAAAGTGATCCCATGACTCAGGCAAAGAACACAATAATGTAATCGCCTTGTCTTTAGATTCGAATTTCACTCCCATGCTAGTCAAATGGACTAAAAGAGTATTAAAAGTGTTTAAATGATCAGTTATTTTTGTACCTTCCTTCATGTGCAAACAGTACAATTGTATTTTAAGGAAGATCCCATTCATCAAGGATTTTGTCATATACAAGCTTTCCAGCTTCGTCCACAAACCGATTGTTGTCTTCTCTGTAACAGTGTTGAACATAACATCATCGGCCAAACACAGACGTATGGAACTTAGTGCTCTCACATCGATCTCTTTCCACTCTTCATCTAAAATGGTCGTGGGTTTCTTTGATTTTCCCAAAAGCGCCTTCACCACGCCTTGTTGCACAAACAAATCGTGTATCCTCACCTTCCAGATCTCAAAATTGTTTTTTCCATTGAACTTCTCGATTTTAAACTTAGTACTCTGAGTTTTCGTCATTAGAAAAAAAAATTCAAAAACCACTACTTATAAAACCAAACCCTTTATATGAAAAATAATCTTATACTTAAAGATTAAATTCAAAACTAATGGTGAAAAAGTTTTAAAATATATATATATTTTATACCTTAATAAAACCTTTTACCAAATCCAAAAAAAATTCAACTCTTTAAAATTAATATTTAATATCCTTTATATGACATCCACCTTTAAACATCCACTCACTCTTGAATTGTTCATACCTTAAAAAATTCACTTTTGAAAGCCACATACCATGGCATTAAATCTCACTAAAGACAAAGTGGATCCTCCACGTTTTATGCATAAAATATTTTCCCAATATATAGCATACATATCATTTGCATTTTTTAAAACCAAGCAAATTTTGTATTGGAAGATTGGCGTTATCTTCGTTCTCTTCCTGCAGAGATGCCAGTGCGGAATTTTAATATGATAAAAATCACAAGTGTTCCCTTAATCAACGCTCCCTTCACTAGGGACAGCCAGCGCTGACTCAAAAAACAACACTCCCTCTATCAGATCCGTTCTTCCTTTAAAAAACGACACTCCCTCCAGTCCCTGCGCAAAGATTTTGCTCCTCAACGGTAGCTAATCCAACAATGCTCTGAGACCATTTGTTGTTAACCCAGCCACGACTCTAAACTAATACACAACAAATAAACATATTAGATCAAATATAAGATGGTAAGACAAAAAAACTCAAAACTTAGAAGTTTATGTGGTTCACCCAACTTCGGGCTATGTCCATCAAGCAAGGTATCGGTTTTCTTATTGTTCAAAGACAAAAAAACTCAAAACTTAGAAGTTTATGTGGTTCACCCAACTTCGAGCTATGTCCATCAAGCAAAGTATCAGTTTTCTTATTGTTCAAAGCATGAAAAGTTACAACAGCTCACACCATACATCTCACTATATACATAAATTCTTCCTCTCACAATTTCAAGAAACCGAATTCATTAATTACACACCAATCTAATTCTATTTATGACTATTTATTTCAACAACAACCAGATTCTAATTCTAGGAATCAATCCATATCGTTGAACAAGATGTGGAAGAATGACCGTCGCCTAATCGCTGATTTGTTGTAACCGTTTAACAACTGCTATGTTGGAGGCTCAACCACATTTTATCGCCATTTTGTCGGAGGCTTAATGCTATTTTGGTGTCAGTGCAAAGGGTATTGAAAAGTTATAAGATATGTTTTTTTGACAGCGTGTGGTAAACACAGTTTAAGGGAAGGGGGATCGCATGGTGTTATGGGTCGTGGACACCCCTCCACCTCACACTCCTTTATTTTATTATATATTAAACCAAACCATATTGCATTAAAACCTAGTTCATGTGTTTTTATTTCATATTGATAAATCTGTCGGTGCCCAAATCATATTCTCCTTCTATACTTGCGGAGCCCAAATCCTATTCTCCTTTGATACGTGGTTGGGTTAAAATACTTATTCTCCTTTTATACGTGGCATAGCCCAAATCCTATCATCCCTCAATATGTGGTCAAGGAAAAATGCTTATTCTCCTTCGTTATGTGGTTTTCGAAGTTAGAAAAGGTTCATGGATAAGGGTTTTAAGGGTATATGAAAGTTGATTAGAAAAGGTGGGGTCAAATGGATTGTTCCCCCTTCCACATCACTAAATTTATGTTTGTTAAACTTTGAACCCTATTTTTAAAAAACTAAGGAAACCCATTCCCATTTTTAATTATTATTTTCTAATTAAATCGTCTATGAATTCAAATATGTTTTTTAAACATTTTTAAAATATATTTTCCCTTTTAAACAATTTTGAAAAATATTGTAGATTAGCATGAAATGAAGAATGCTAACCTATGTTTAATGTCATTGAAGGGTATTTTGACCCAATTTAGCATATCTTGCTCATACAATGTTCGATTGGGGTGCTAATTTTTTTGATGTAGATAACACAAGGGGGGTGAGGGGTCCAGTGAGATAACTTACCACTTCATTTAATCATTTCAACAATGTCATGGTTAACAAGGTTGGCTTGGTGGGAAATCCTTAGTGATTTTCCTGACACTTCTGGGCCTTGTATTTCAATTCCATCATTGGCGTTGGAATCACAATCCTGCAAAACATACAATTAGTTTGTTTCGAATATGAAAATTCCACTTTGACTAGTACCCAAAAATTGTGGGGAAGGACATTTTTTAATGAAATTTCAGACCCCATTCTCACTACTGCTTCGCTTGAATTTAATTTTATCGATTTTTGCGACATCTGTTTTATATATTCTCTTAATCCATTCGAATTGAGGTCATCTGTTAGTTGTTGAGAAATATTATCCTCTGAAAACAACCAAATGACGTTTGGAACATTTGACATTGAGTATGCGATAGGAGTACCAATTCTTCTCTAAGATATAATTTAGAGCCAGCCTATGTCTTGCATATTTTGTAATTAACTCACTTGACAATAAACGCCACTTTCATGATCAAGGTTATTCATAGAATCAAGAGGCGCAAAACACATGTCGATATGGTACGTGTAATGAAATATGCTAACGATACAAACAAACTCTCCAAGATTATTATAATACTCAATCATGACTGCAAAATGACATAAATTAAACTCGACAAGAAGTTGACATTAATCATCCAATCAAGCATGGAATTCCTAACCATTGAAACTCAAAATAACCTGACTAATGGATGTAGAGAAAATAATCTAAGTTGGAAGAATTTGGGAGTGGCCTCGAGATGTGAGTGTCTCACCGATATAGACTATATTGGTGAGAAAAAAAATATCCTTGTCAATACACCTTGTTTTGGTGAGGGATGGAAATATTATGTCGACATATCGACGGAAGAAGAGGAAACATGTGCCAATAAGAAAAATGTATCGGCGAAGATAGATGATGCTCCTCGATACACTATGTATTGTTGAAGATAGAGGATGCTCATCAATACATTGTGTATTATCAAGATAGAGGATGCTCGTCGATACACTATGTATCGACAAGCCATAATGATATCCAAAAATTGCTCTAAATGATCAAGTTTGGAGGGAAATAAGAGGATCTTGGACTTTAACATTTACATGAAAGAGTCTTAATGGTTTTCTAGTAGAAAAAAACAATAGGGGGGGGGCAATTTCTTCTCTTAGAGTAATGGTGTTTTGAAGTGAAGAGAAGAAATTAGGGAAGGTGTTGTGCTGACACAATAAAAGGTTAGGATTTGAAGGAGAAAATACATGTTCAATATTCAAAAAATGTATCGATTCCTTATCAAAACCAAATTCTCTTAATCTTCCCAGATGGGGCTTCATTTGTAACTATGATTTACAAGAGATTCATGTATTCTCTAGCCTCATTCAACACCTCTATAAAAAAAATGTTCTCCATATCTGGAACAATAGTGTTTTGATTGACATTGTTCTAATCTTGTACATCCTCCAGAACGAGATGCTCACATTCTTTCCATATTTCCAGTCCTTGTTCATTTTTTAAGAGGAGTGTACATGAGGAAAAGAAACCTAGAGATGCCCTCATTGCTGACAAAGTTAACATGAAAACGTAGTATTCTCATAATCCAGAATCCAAACCCATAAAAAATTACCTCGATGTAACAACATATTATTTGATAGGCCCTTACTAATATCAATATTAGCACATATTTGGTATGTTTGATCTAGAGCAGAATGAAATGAATACAGATCTATATTCTTAGCATAGAGATACAATGAACAATAACAGAGATACAGTAAACTTGGCTTCTATTCAATAAAGAAATATGTTGAAACTGTAAAATGAAAAATGAAACAAGCTTGCTAGAATGGTGGCGGCTTATCTCTGAGAAGAGATGTGAAGGTTGTGCTCATTCACAAGAAGATGAGTACAAAGAGGCTCCCAAGGAATTTTTACATAAAAAACGAATGCCAAAACCCTAGACATCCAAAAACCTAACCCTAGGAGATGAAGCACCAAAAGTTACGTGGGCCCTGTTGGAGTAAGTTGGTACATCAACTTCCTAGGGTTGTAAATTTTGCATACAATATTTGTTTTTGGCACATGATAGCTCATTGGAAAGGTATATCCGAGGAATATACATTATTCCATCATACTCTAACTCCAGTAAGAGTGTGACTGTGGCAAGCCCAAAAAATGTTGTTTAGGGACTCAAAATGGTTTCAGAAGTTCAGGACCCGAAAATCTAGGAAAATAACTCCCAATATGAAAACTGCATGTGAGCCAGTTGGAATAGTTGAGTGGCCACCAATATCCACTTGTATCAATCCTCCCCCCTTAGGAATCAATGGTCTCCATTGCGTTGAGTTCCCCCATCAGATCAAGAATTTTTTGTTGAATTTGGCCCTAGGTGAGACACTTTCCTTGGTCTAGGAGTTTCCCTGCTTTGACAACCCGATAAATTTGGATCCTCTATTGGCGAGTGCCCTTAAAATGTGTGTCCGTGATCTGATCAGTGGATGCATATTCTATGCATTCAGGTTTGAGATCTATTGGTTTCAACTCTTCTGCTATATTTGAGGTGTCCAATAATGGTTGAAAATATGGTCGAAATAGGTCCACATTAATTACTGTGTGCAAGCCAAGGAAGGGGGAAATGTTGAGGTCAAAAGAATTATCGCCCATGGCATTGGTGATGATGTAAGGTCCATAGTAGAGTGGATGAAGCTTCTGATGGGGCTCCATAATGAGTTATTTCTGCAAGTGCAACTAAAATTTATGTCCCACCTGAAACTTGTGTGGCACCCGGTGTTGATCATGGTGTTTCTTGTACTTGGAATTGGACTTCTGTAAAATATCATGAACTTGTTGGTGGGTGCGTTGGATATTCTCAATGAACTAGGTATCTTTGTCGGGTTTTGTTTGAGCATGGGACGAGTCTTCCTAGGTGGTCAAAAGGGGTAGTGAAATATCCATGGGACCCAATGGTTGAAATCCCAACCCCACCTGAAAGGGGATGTGGCTGGTTGAGCTATGTACGATTTTTTTATAGTTTTGTTGAACATAGTGTAGACTCTCATCCCATGTGTCGAGATTCTCGGAATTGTACATGTGCAGGATATGCACGATCATCCGGTTGACGACCTGAGTTTGGCCATTCATCTGAGGGTGGAAGGCAGTGGATTTGGTGAGCTTGGTGTCCAACAGTGACCAGAGGCTCGACCAAAATGTGTTGAGGAAATGATTGTTCTAATCTGAGAAGATGGTTTGTGGTATCCCAAAATTTATCCACACTCATTCGAAGAAGATGTTGTCAATGGCCTCTATTGTGATGTTCTTCTTATAGGCATCCAAAATCACCATTTTAGAAAAATGATCAACCACCACAAAAACACATTCATTTCCCCACTTGGTTAACTGAAGGCCCAACTTGTAGTCCATCGAGATAGATTCCCAGGGTCTTTCAGGAGTAGGAAGAGGGGTGTAAATGCCTGGTTTCTTAATGGTTGGTTTGGAAATGGCGCAAACAGTGCAGGACCTAATATACTTGTTGACATCCTGTAGAAGTTTAGACCAATAGAAATATTGTTGAAGTACTACAATTGTCTTTTCTATTTTGAAGTGACATGCTACACGACTATAGTGGGATTCCCAAATCATCTTCACTCGCTCACTTTATGGAACATAGAGATGGCCCACATGGCACAACAACTTGTCCTGAATATGGAAATTAGTGATATATGTCTTTGTGCCCAACATCTGGTAGGTGGAAACAAAGTCAGGATTGCTATCATAGAGTTGGGGCCATCTAGAGGTCTTGTGGCTGCAAGATTTTAGCACCGTGGTGAGCACAACAATTGGAGGGCGGATAAGGAAATCAACAACACGGTTGGTGCTTCTTGTCTTATACTTGATGTTAATATGGAACTGTTGCAAGTATGTGGACCACTTTTGATGGAGATCATTCTGCAATTTTCTTTGTGTCTGCATGAACTATTTCATCTTATGATCGGTGTGGATGACTATCTCCTTCCCTATAATGTAACTCCTCCACTGGTGGCAGACTTGCACAATGGAGTACATTTCTTTTTTGTATGTAGGGTACTTACGAACGACATCAGATAGTGTCTCAATATGATAGGACATGAGGTGTCTGTGATGAGTTATAACTACACCCACAACATATTTTGAAGCATATGTCATGAAATTTTCCTTACCACCACCCCTAGTTACTTAGATGAGGGCCCATGCAATATGGGAGAATCCCAACATGGACCTGCGATAGAAATTGGCAAGGCCTAAAAAGATATGAAGCTCAATGAGTGTGGTTGGGGTTGGCCAGTCACAAATGACCTGAATCTTGGCTAGATCCATATGCACCCCATTCTCATCAACAATGTATCATAGGTACTAGATCTTGTCCATGTCGAAGGAGCATTTTTCCAAATTTTCATATAGCTTGTGATGTTGCAGTGTGTGTAGAACCTGTTGAACATGATACAAGTGTTCCTCCCAATTCTTGTTGTAGATGAGGATGTTATCCATATACACTACCACAAAAGAATTGGTGAAAGGCCACAAGATATTTTCCATCATCCTCATGAAAGTTGTTGGGGCATTCACCAAACCAAATGGCATGACCAACCATTCAAAAGGGCCTTCTTTGGACTTGAAGGAAGTTTTCCATACATTTGTCTGCTCTAATGGGACCTGATGGTAGCCAGAATTTAGATCAATCTTACCGAAGTATTTTTCCCCCTTGAGTTGGTCAAGGAGATCATCAATTTGGGGAATTGGGTACTGGTTCCTGACTATGATTTTATTTAGGGCCTAGTAATCAATGCAGAGTCACTAGGTCCCTTATTTCTTCTGCACAAGCATGATTGGGCTTCCACATGGTGATGAGTTGGGTCGGATGTGCCCCTTTTGGAGTAGTTATTGGATCTGATGCTTGATCTCCTTGTTTTCTAATAGAGAGTGGTGGTAGACTGGCCCATTGGGTAGCGGTGCACTGGGGGTCATATCGATTGAATTCTTGACCTGACAGTGCAAAGGTACCCCAATGGGTGAGGATAATATGGCTTTGTATTTTTCCATGACCTTATCCACTTGCTTTTTCTATGTGGAGAGATCGGTCATGGAGGACATGGATGTGGTTGAAACCTTCCGCTCACTTTGAGAGCGAATCATGAAGAAGACAAACTTCTTGGTATGAGAGATGACCTTCCTGCATTGCTTGGAAAAGATCAAGGAAATGGCAGTAGGTGGGACTACCTCAGGTATCCTGTACAATTTCCTATCCAAAGTAATAATAACATTGTGAGGCCTAGAATCATATACAACATGACATTTCCATAAATAAGGTTGGCCCAAAATAACATCACAAACTTCAAGGGGAGAGAGATCACACAATACCTCATATTTGAAGGGCTTGATGCCATAGGATAGGTGGCATTGTTGGCTAACACAAAGATTGCTTCCTTGGTGGAGCCATTTGATGGTGTATGGTTGTGGGTGTGGCATTGTCAACAGGGCCAACTGCTTGACAACCTCTGCTGATATGAGGTTCTTCTAGCTACCACTATCAACGATGAAGTGAAATAGAGTATCCTTCACCCACATCGTGAATAAAAGAGGTGCTTGCCTTCCTCTGGTTCATCAGGTTCACCATGCTAGATCTTGGTGGTGGCAATGATGGCAGTGGGTTCCGCATCAATAATTTGTCTCCCCTTTTCTGGTTCTGACTCAGAGTGGGAAGCCACATTTGATTCAAAGGCTTTCACCTCAAGCACCAACGACTTGTTTGAGCAGAAATCAACAATGTTATGCTAGGGGATCTTATGGAAGTCACACCACTTCTTGATGTCTTTCTTCGTCTTTCTATTGTCCTTCTTTGTTTGCAGATTAAACTGGTTTTCCTTAGGCTATCCATATTTTATTTTCCATTTTATCTGTGGGTTGGGGATGCCCTTGCCCTGCTTCTTCTGTGAGAGGTTCCCAGACCCAAAATGTTGCATCTTTTGTTTAAGATTTTTCTCAATTTTGACAACATATCGATAGGCCGTGCCCAAGGACGAGATGTTCAGAAACTCTATTTCTATTTGGATGTATCTATGCATACTACCACGATACTTGAGAAACAAATTGCGCTCAAAATATTTGATACCCATCTTGGTGCACAAGGTATGGAAGATATTTGTGAACTCTGGCACTATTTGGTCCCTTTCCTGCGACAGTGTGGTCCATCTTGTATACAGGTCATCATAAATTCCAACAGGGTAGTATTATTCCTTAACATAATCCTTGAAGGACTCCCAGGTGAGTGGGACTATAAATAATGAGGGTTTCTTTGTTTCCTTTTACTCATATAAAGTCTCCCACCAATCTTTGACATGGGGGACAACTTTAAGGAGTGCAAATGTAATATTTTTTCTATTGGAAAAGTTATGGACAGAAAAATTCCCTTCTAGTAGATTCAACCATTTTCCTACAACATCTACATCTATCTGACCTTCAGATATAGGAATATCAAAGTTGATCTGTACCTTGAAGGAGGAGGTGCCTCCGCTTAAGGAAGATTCATCACCTATTGGTAGTCGTCAAAGGATTTGCACAAAACTATCCATCATCTCATTCCCCTCTTGTGCAATGGATTCCTCGAGAAACAGTTTGAAAGGATCTCCTATCCCATCATCTTTATTTTCTTCTACCATGGAAGGTCGATTGGGCGTGTGAGAGCTCTTGTCCTCAAGGGAAACAAGCTCAAGACCCAACTCTTTGTACCCTGACCTCGTCGAGGACATGCACTAAGAATGACAAGGAGAAGACCACTCTGATACCACTGATTCATATTTTATTAGAAGAACAAAATGAATACAAATATATATTATTAACACAGGGATACAATGAACAATGACAAAGATATAGTAAAACTTGGCTTCTATTCAATAAATAAATATGTTGAAACTGTTAAATGAAGATTGAAACAAGCGTTCTAGAATGGTGGCGACCTAGCTCTAAGAAGAGATGTGACGGTTACTCTCATTCGCAAGAACAAGAGTACAATGAGGTTCCCAAGGAATTTTTACATAAAACATGAATGCCAAAACCATATATATCCAAAAACCTAACCCTAGGAGATGAAGCACCAAAATTCATGTGGGCCACGTTGGGGTAAGTTGGTGCATCAACTTCCTAGGGTCGTAAATTTCACATAGGATATTCGTTTTAGGTGCATGATAGCCATTTTGAAAGGTCTATCCTAGGACTACACATTATTCCATCACACTCTAACTCTGTCTACATTGTGATTGTGACAAGCCCCAAAAAGCTATTTAGGGCCTCAAAATAACCCAGAAGTTAAGGACCCAAAAATATAGGAAAATAACTGCCAAAATGAAAACTACATGTGAGACAGTTGGAATAGGTGGGTTTCCACTAATATCCACCTAGATCAATGTTATCATAGGAATTTTACTTGTGCAAATCCCACCACAAGATCCCCAAATCCTGTGTAACAATAGAAGAAACTACCATTGTCACCTTAGTAGGATCTTCCCTTGTTTTACTGAAGGAAGAGGTCCACAATAAGGGAGGACTCCTTGGTGATCTCAAGGGATAAAATAACAAGTTTAGTATCAAAGCCTACCACCCCTATCTTGATCATTGGCTTGGTGGTCTAGGTCTAGGAAAGAGAAGAGGTTGAAGGTGATTTTTGTACATGATCAAAAGAAGAACACTTTGTAGAATATACACAACACCTACTAAGCTAAAGTATGCAAAAAAACTCTTAAGACTCTAGAGAAGATATATTTCAATGGATGTCACAAATTTTCAATAGTAAACAATTATGTAACAACATTAAATTATTTGTAACAAAACCAATAATTAGTGCTCAGAAATACCACAATTGACCATGAAAAGTAAGCATAGAACCAATAGAGTATTATCCAATTCTTAGAGGAGATTTTTGAGTGAGTTAAGCCACCTTTAGATGAGTGTATGCATAAAATTAATGTATTTTTAGATGGTTGTAGCAAACTCTTATAACAAAAACAAATAATATAGTGAGTTTGCTAGGGTTAGAGTTAGTAGATTTAGTAGAACAATTGAGATATTTGGAAAAGAGGGTTTATCAATCACTTTCACCACACGAATCATTTCTATACTAGTGCCTTTCTAGGGCTATAGAGTCCCAAATGCATCTACTTGAAACCATTAGAGCGAGTCTAAACCCTAAGGTGCAAGCACATTTGGGCCTCAGGATTTAGAAGTTGAGGAGAAGTACATCTAGGGTGCAAGTACATTTGGGACCTATATATCATTTCTCCCTTATTGTAGCTTCAACTAGGTCAAAGATCAACTGTCTAGGTCTAAAATCCTAAAGTTCTAACACTTTAGGGATTTAGGTTTCTTAGCCTAGTAAGAAAAATTCACAAATTTTGGAGAAGTAAAACTTTGTGAGAGGAAGAATCACTTATGTTCCTCTCTTAGGGTTTCAACAAAACAAGAATTCTTGCAACAAAATAGCAATCTCACCATAAACATAAACAACATAACATAGAATTTGCAGAAATTTACTTACTTCATCCAAGAAACTATTAACATTTAACCCTAATTGTATAAATGTCCATCCAAAATCAGCAAACCATCCACAAGAGATCCATTCCAAGAATAAAACATGAGAGAGAAAGGCCAATAACCCCTAAGGGGCCAAAAATTTCAATAGCTCTCACAATGGTGAGGAAAATATGATGATCAAATGAAAGTGAGGGTTATCCTTTTTATATGAGGCTCTCATAGCATATTTGTCCACATAAAATTTCAACATAAAAATAGAAGTGTGGTTGATTCCTCATTTTCCCTTTAGAAAATGTAATAAAAGTAAAATATACCATAATGATTCACATGTGTGAGACTTCAAGCCTCCTTAGGAAAAGAGGGTAACTCCAAAGGCCACCTGACATCAATATGGAGCAAGGTGGGAGAAAGTGACGTTTCTCCTCATCGAAGTGCATGCCAACTATCATCAGTACCCTAGGTATCCATAAAACCCTAGTTTCATCAAACCCTAGAAGATGATGTCATCACCAAAATAAGATCAGCTTCCAGGATCCAGGTGTTGCGTCCAGGCCCTAGGGAGTTGCATCTCATATTTGCAATGTCTCTAATTATATGTTGTTGCAACATTCCTAATCCCAGTGAAAAATAATTCATGGGGTACACTTCCTAGCCTATGGGCTTCTAGCCCATTTGTGTGCCATCATTACTAAATTTTCTCATACCAATCCCATATGTCCATTGTTCAAGGTTCCAAGGGTGTGAGAGATGATGTATAAGGGTGGTGGGTCACCAAATGACCCATTTTTCTCAACCATAGGTGACAAGGTCCTACAAAAAAGGTACAACGTCCTGGGTACAAGCCCAAGATGTCCCTCAAACAACCATGTTAGGGCCATCCAAGGAAAAAAATAATAATAAGACAAGGTTAGCCAAGGTTCACAAAAAACATTAGTCCTTAAATCATGCAAAGTAAGCTACAACTTAAGATATAAGCCATTGTTATAGCACAAATTGCCACACATATGCATTTGTGACATGGCCTAACCCTTCCCCTAGCTTGCTAATCAAAATCCCAACTTCCCTCATCAAATTCACCTAAAAAAATTGAATTTTTATTATATATGTGGGTTTCCCTTGTGAAACATGTGAACATACACACCTTGCTAGCTTAGAACTCGTGGATTCCCTAAAAAAAGGAAAAAATAAAGTAATTCTATTTTTTCGAGTAGGGATTTTAGTTGGGCTCATTTCCCAACCTCCCTAAGCCCGTACCAAATGGAATTAAACCTCCTTGACCTCTCAAGGATGCTATAAATGCACCATTCAGGGCATGGATGTGGAGGAATAACTAAGGTGCAAGATCATGCTGGAAAAGTTTTAGCAAGCTTCCCTAATCCCTTCATTCTCTAAGTAGCATCCCATACCTGGAAACTCATTTTTCATTGTTCCTTCCTTTCTCTATATAACTACAAGGTGTGTTCCTATCCTTGTTGATTTATCCAAGGAAGAGCCTTATCGCTTGAGTTGATTCTTGAAGGTATTTGGAGGAACCCAGGGCAGTTGGCTCCGAACCAATGTTGAACGTTGAATCAATATGTAACTACTTTTCTCACATTGTTGGTAATAGAAGAGTTCTCTTTCCCCCCCTATTGTGTGTTTATTGGTTCATTATATGCAAATTTATTTTATATAAGGTTGAATCTATGCACATGATATATGATATATGAACATATAACTACCTTGCAGCAGTCTATTCTTGGTTTCATATTGCAATCTAGTTCCGACATAGATCAAGAGTGCTTCAAGAAGTGAGAGAGGGGATCGACATTGAACGAAGGATTCAAGGTTTGAGGCCTCTCGTTCTTCCTCTCCCTCTCTCCCTTTATAAAATTAGTTATTTCTTGTATGCATTGATATAGATGAGGGTAGGTTATATATTCAAAATTTCATCTTTCTTTGTTGTGACTTGACCCAAGATCACAAGGGGAAAATCCCTTAATCATAATTGGCGACCATAATGGGGACTCTCCTAGTTTGGGTCATTTCTTAGGGTTTCTTGTTTTCTCTTGATTTTTGTGATTTTATGTGTTTTCCAGATTTCTTTTGTAAAGATTCATCCTCTTAGAAACTTTTGGTAAAGTTTCTGGAAGCCCCCCTTATGGAGTGGCTTTTTATTTTTTCAAAAATTTCAATCCCATTTGAGACTTTCCCTTCTATATATTGAATCATGTTGTCATTGATGTCAATGGTTTGATTGATTGATGTCAAGTGATTGTTTGTTGGATTAATCTCATTGATGGATGTCAAGTTATTTATTGATTGATTGATTGATTGATGTCTAATATAATATGTATTGTCCTTGATGTTAATACATAGATGAAGATGGATCAATGAGTTGTCAATGATATGATGAATATCAATGAGTTTCCATTGATACATGATGGATATGGATTGATGTGGTTTCATTGGTATATGATGCATTGTTGAGTTGACTCATTATTGTCTTATCATGATTGATAAGGTGCAAAAATGGATGAACTCCAAAGTTGTCCCCTTATGGTGAAAGCCCTCACGGGAAGACGCTTTGCAGATTGAGTTATCTTAGAACAATGGTTGGAGGACCCATGTTTGTATGTGAAATAATGAGATGAATATCAATGAATTTTTTGGTAAAACTATCCTAGATGGATAGTGCTTGTCATTTCATTTCTAGTGGTATGTGGAATGTCACATAACTCCTCACATTTTGAGAGTTACGGCCTTACGAAGTTGAAGGACTCTCACATGGTGGCTTGAAGCCCCAAAATGTCAAACAAGTCAAACTGCTTGAAAAGAAGAAAACATTATTTAAATGATAAAGTAAAATGACAAAGTCAAGGTGGATTATTTAAATAATAAATAGAAGTGACAAAATCAAGAAGGAATATTTAAATGATAAAGTATTGGAGAACTTTCTATTTAAGGAAAGTGGTTAACCCTAAAATAAGGAAATTAGGTTGAGTGACCTAGAAATGGGTTAAGTCACCTAGAGGATTAAAGTATAAATAAGATAGTAATGGTCTCGTGCAAAACATCCTTTTTGTGGATCAATGGAGATCTTCTTGTGAGAACATTTTGGTGTGGATCTCTTGAGCATGATTGAAGATCTATTCTAAGAAAGAGAGTGTGAGGAGGATCTCATGGACGCATTGAAGTTTCGGCAAGTCTGAGATCATGATGGTGAAATTCTCGGAATTACAGAAAAAACCCTATTTTCTAGTGCGTACGTAGGTTGTCTGTGTATAGGGTGCGTAAACGAAAGTTGTCTGTGTACAGGGTGCGTACAGTACACGGGCTGTCAGTGTATAGGGAGTGTACATTGGAAAACATCATGGATATTTGTGGTTGAGTTGATGAGAAGTTGTTGAACACTGAAGCAGGTTCTAGATATAGATTCTATGGGCTCATATATGTCACTGAGACACTGGTATGGTTACATTATTGTCTTGATGTATAGTATTGCTTCTTGTGTTGTGAATTCTTAGGGAATTCTTGGTATGGCTGATGTGATGTGGTTTATGTTCGTTGATGCAGTGAGAAGTACTCTTGTGATTTAGTTGTGATATGATTTCTATGGCATAATAGTTTCTTATACATGATTCAGTTAGCATTCATATTGATTGGTTGTGGAGCATGAGTAAGATGTTGCAGAGCTTGGATGTATTGTGACTGGCTGGTGGTCAGTTTGGACAGTGAGAGAATGAAGAGAATGATAAATTGGTTGCAAAGGATCTAAGTTAATATTGAAGGATAAACCCTAATAGCTTAGAAGTTATATGCATGTTGTAGTACTGCTTGGGCATGTATACATGTGGGTTGTACTACTGGTAGGGCGCGTACATACACGTTTTGCACTACCGACAGGTTGCGTACCTGTTGTAGATTGATATCTATTGAGGATTTTTGCCTCATCTCAGTTGGTGTTGAGTGTGTAAGTTGAGTCTTTCATGATAGAGCTGGTGCTCTTGTAGAGTTGTACTCTATTCAGTTGTTCTGAAAAACCCCAAGGATTATAGTCTGTAATAAAAATAAAATTGTACATACATCTTGTGTTCTTTGTGTTCCTTGTGGTGATGACTTGTTGATGATATATTTCTGATATATGTTGCCGATATGTGTTCACATCTAATTGGTTATAAATGACAGTAATGAGTAAAGAGTAAAATGTTGAATTCTAACTAATGAGTTTTGTGAAAGAGAGAAGTTTTGGGAAAAAGATTCCCACACTCATTCACCCCCCCCCTCTAAGTGTGGTAGGTGTGTCCAACAATTGGTATCAGAGAAAGCCTTCACTACAAGCCTTAACAAGCTTGAAGGAGATCCATAGACACACAAATGGATGATGAAGTTCCAATCCTTGTTCAGGAAAACTATTCTACTTGGAGAATAGAGATGAGATTACATTTGAAGATAATGGGAGCAACAATTTGGAAGGTAGTTATTGGTGGATCAGTTCCTTTCAAGAACAAATAAAAATTTGCAGCTCAAAGGGAACGAAAGAAGAATGGCGCATTGGCTCTCAAGACCATTCTTAGTGGACTCTCAAGCTCTATCAAAGAAAGCATGGGAAAATGAACTTACACCAAGGATCTATGGCTAAATTTAGAGGAGACATATCAAAACAAGGAAGAATATGATGAAGACCACTCCATCAAGATCATTAAAGGTAAAGAATCTCCAAATACTCATGAATGCATTATTTCTAAATGTGATCTTGAAAACATTTCAAATGAAGACAAAGAATCAAGTGATAATGGTAGCACAAAGGAAAGCAAAGAATCATGTGATGATGTTGGCAAAAAGGAAGATCCCAAAAGTATTTCAAATGAAGATATAGAATCTCCAAAGACTCTTGATTGCAATGATTCAAAATGTGATAATGTTGAATATTTCTCATGTGAAGAAGAAGATATAGAAACGGTTGATGTAAATTTTGATGGAATTTATCCCATGGAAAGAATAGAAGAAGATATATTAGATCTTCAAAAGGAAGTTGAAGAGGATTTATATAGATATAGAAGTGATCATTATTATATAGACTATAACTATCTTTCAGATAACACTAAGAAGTTTCTTAGGAGGAGTCAAAGGCACATCTTGAAGTTAAAAGGAATGCTAAAAGAACAAGAAGAAAGCAATAAGACTCAATTGGAAGAAAAGGAATAAGAGATCACAAGACTAACGAATGAAAAAGAATATATGAGGGTAGATGATGAGATTAGAAAAAGTTTTGAACTATTGTCCATCTCAAGAACCAAATTGAAGAACCCAAAAGGGTAGAAAAACTATTGAAGTATCAAATAAATGAAAAGGAAGAGTCATGTCATAAGTTAGAAGATGAATTTTTTGACCTTAGAAAGAGGGTAGAGAAGTCAAACAAATTCTTGAATAGTTCAAGAATCTTGGATGAGATCTTGGAAAGTCAAAGATCACCATGTGATAAATCAGGATTTGGATACAAGGAAGAAGCTACACATGTTGAAGCAAGAACCTCAAAGAAGCATTAGGTAAGTCCATCAAACAAGGAAGACAATGTTGCAAAGAAACCATCTACACAAGGCAAGGAAAATCTCAAAAGAACAAAGCAAGGAAGACATCAAGAAGCTATTCTTGGGACACCAAAGAAAAGGTATGAAATTATTTTTCATTGGCATTGTTATTCATGTAATTTATATGGTCACAAAGCTTTTGAATGTAAATCTTATGAAAGGAGATATAATGGAAGATTTTATAACACCATGAGGTGTTGGATATGTGATCAAGTAGGACACATTGTTGTTCACTGTAATTCCATGAGATGCTACAGCTATGGTGGATTTGGCCACAAATCCCAGGAGTGATGGAACATAAGAAGAAATTCCATGATGATGACTTCACATAGAATGG
>ML838060.1:20838-32656 GCA_009831015.1 Picea engelmannii | reverse complement strand
AAACCTTTTCATAAATCACAACCTTTTTACTGATGGTGTCTTCATGGGTTCAAAAAATTACTTTACAAACCTAACAATATTTCTACCTTTCATCATTCTCATGAACCCTTGGGTTTACCATTAATCCTTGTGGGTCATAAATTGCCATTCACCAAATTCATACAAATTGAAATTTTTGTCACTTGCACAAGCCTATATGACATCAGTACAAATATATGAATTCAACTAGGAGTAGACCATATTACATTGTAATATGGTATACCATATTACAATGTAATATGGCATTACCATACACTCACCAAATTCATACAAATTGAAATTTTTGTCACTTGCACAAGCCTATATGACATCAGTACAAATATATGAATTCAACTAGGAGTAGACCATATTACATTGTAATATGGTATACCATATTACAATGTAATATGGTAATACCATATATCATGTAATTTAAAAAAAAAAAAACTTAATGAAATCGTCGCAATATCGATGTTAGTTCGTCGGAAAAAATGCATTTTGACCACCATGGCAATAGCGATGAACTTTCGTCACAAGTTGCCATAGTTTTTCGTCACACATACAACATCTTCGTTGTAACTTTGGTCTAGATGAATCCATGTCGTCGCTATTGCCACGGATTCTCGTTGCAAGTTTCCATAGTTTTTCGTCGCACATACAACATCTGTGTCGTAAGTTTTTTACTTGTCAAAACTTTTTGTCTCAACTGTGATGAAATTTCGTCATAATTGCCATGGTTGTTCGTTGCACTTGCGACGATCTTTCGTCGGAATTGAGACGATGCAAAGGGTTAACTGAACTTGAATTTGGTGACACGTGGAGAGATAAATTCGTCGATGTTTCCACGCACACCTGGATCATTGATACAGTGACAAAATTATTTCGACGAAAAAAAAAATCAGCTTTCGTGGAAATTGCAACGAATATGTGTGGCAATATCAATGAAAAACCATCGCAAATTTGGTCATATGTACTAGTGGAGGGAGAGCGAGGGAGACAAACAGGGGGGTAGAGAGGGAGAGTAAGAGGGATATAAAGAGAGGGATAGATGTCAGAGAGAGAGAGAGAGAGAGAGAGAGAGAGAGAGAGAGAGAGATGAATGACTTATAAGAGCACATGCGTGTTCCTAGAGCATGTGCGTGTCTTTTGAATTCAATTTTTTTGGGAAGGATTGATAATTTGTATGCAGAATTGGTTGGATCGGTGGCTACCCACCTTTTCCGACTGGCTCAAAACAATTTTCTGGCAATTTTGGCAATTTACTATTTTTAGCAGGTTTTAACTTCTAGGGCCATTTTGAGGGCCTAAATGAAGGCTTTTCTAGATAAAGGTTCTCAATGATATCCAAATGAATGATTGAGCCCCCAAAATGAATCTCCTCAATGATACCTTTCCAATGAGCTATCATATGCCTAAAATGGAGATCGTATGCAAAAGTTACAACCCCAGGAAGTTGATGTACTAACTTACCCAAACAGGGCCCACATGACTTTTGGCACTTCATCTCCTAGGGTTAGGTTTTTGGATGTCTAGGGCTTTTGGCATTTCTGTTTATTGTAAAAATGCCTTTAGAGCCTCATTGTAATCATCTTCTTGCGAATGCGAGTAGCCGTCACATCTCTTCTCAGAGATAAGCTGCCACCATTCTAGCGAGTCTTTCACTCTGTATTTTTACAGTGTACATTTCTTTCATTAATAGAAATCATGTATTATTGTATCTCTGTGCTTATGGTTGCATCTTTGATATATTTTTGTTATATTATTGGATATATGTGATATCTCTGTGCATTTCTTTATTATATCTCCGCTCTCATTTCATGTCGAAAATAATCTGGATCACTCGGATTTAGGTTCAGGATGAAAAACCTAGTGGTACGGTATGCAAATTGATGAAAACCTCCATTTTTTTGAATACCCCTCTATATCTTTGTCTTTGATGTTATTTTTCTACAGGATAAACAACTAAATTGTTGATGAAGCTACAAACATATATAGAGTCGGCTATGTAGATTTGAAATATATAAGTTTTTAAAAAAAAAATATTGTTTACTATTTTTAATATATTTTTTTCACATATATCAAAATCTTAGAATACATACCTCTCTTATTTCTGCTATAACTTTTTCTCATCTTAACCATTTCTCGAATGAGTTATATGTGGCACTAGAGGAGACCGATGCCTATGATATAAAAAAAATGTTTTGATCATGTTAAGACCCTCTTAGCCTACATGAACAAAAGAAGTTGTAATTTTAGGAATATGTTGACTTTGATAATTTTTAAAAAATATAAAATTAATATAAAAACAATTCAAAAAAATACACAGCACAAGAAAAACAGATTATGTACAAGTATACAAGTTTCTGGAATGAAATTTCATCGTTAAGGTACTCAAAACATGCGCGAAACAAAACATATACCTTATATTTTGTTGGAAAAATAAGATATCACTATTAGAAACAATCAAATATGACATATTTATTCACAATGTCTATGACTAAAATTTGTATATTTAGAAATATAATTAAATTTCCTACATTTCAATTTCTTACACCATATTCAAATTCATTGTAAAAGTACCTTTAATAATCCCTCCAAGTTAACATATTTTTTTTTTTTTTTATCAGGTTTGCATTGCCACTAACACGTCCTGAGAGACCATCATTAGCTTGCACTCACCCCCTTCCCTCCAAATACCTAGGGGCACCACTTTTATAAAATAACTTAATAAATATCTCCTCTCTAGTATTAAAAGTAATTTATCTATTTGGGCCTTCATATTCATCACCATGCTACGAAAATCATATTCATAAAGTTTGTACTTCACTCCATGTTGCTATATCTTTTTTCGGTTCTTGTAGCACCTATTAAGATAATCAAATGTTTTCACTTGATTCAAATATATTTCCTCTGGGGTGGGCCCAACAAAGAAAGAAAACAAGTTCTTATTTCTTGGGAAAAACCCTATCTATCGAAGTGTGGAGGTGGCTTCGAAATCAAGGACCTGTTGATCATGAGCAAATCATTAGCAACAAAAACTTGGTGGAGATGGTTTGAAAGAAAACATGACCTATGGAGAAGAATCTAAAAATAAAAATATGCACACAACATCCCAAAGGATGATCTCATCCATATGGAGGGCCCACTCTTGGGGTCTCTCATTTAAAACAATGCTTGGGGAAACTAGACCTTAGTCCATGCTCATAGTTTTTAGGAAATTTGAGACGAATCTTTGGAATTATTTTGAGAGGATGTGTGGCAACACAATGATCCAGGTGGATATTGGTGGTCACCCACCTATTCCAACTGGCTCATCTTGACAATTTTTAGTTAAACATGTTCCTTTGTAATGATGACATTTCTTTGTAATTGTGGGTTCTTCACTTCTAGGGATATATTGAAGAACTACAAAACATCCAGGTGGATATTGGGGGTCTCCCACCTATTCAAACTGACTTAGTTTGGAAGTTTTCATGTCAGTACATATTTATGTACTTCCATGGACATTTTGGGGCCCTAAACAATGTTTTTTTGGCTGGACATAGTCAAATTATACACAAAGTCATAGTTTGACAATATAATGTGTAGTTCTCGAAAATACCTTTCCAATGAGCTATCACATTCCAAAAACAGAGGTTGTATGAAAAAGTTACGACCCTGGGAAGTTGAGGTACTAACTTACCCATCGGGACCCACATAACTTTTGGTGTTTCATCTCCTAGGGTTAGGTTTTTGGATGTCTAGGGTTTTGGAATTCATGAGTAATGTTAAAAAGGCTTATGTATCCTCATTGTAATAATTCTTCTCATATAGATATGCGTAGAAACCACATTTCTTCTCAGAGATAACTACCACCATTCGAGCAAGTTGTTTCAGTTCTGCAGTTTTACAGTTTCAGCCTATTTTATTTATTCAATAGAAGTTATTTTTCACTAGATATCTATTGTTGTTCTTCGTATATCTGTGTTATTGTATTCAATCTGTTATTCATTTAATTCCACTCATAAATCAATATCATTGGTATCAGAGCGGTCTACTCTTCATTTTTTTTTCTTTGTGCATGTTCCCGACAAGATCTGGGTACAAGAAGTTGGGACTTGAACCAGTCGAGCCTTTGCAAGATCGGTTTCACCAATCCTGACCAAAACTCATAGGGGACGATAAGAAATATGATGGAGCAGGAGATCCTTTTAAACTGTTGCTCGAGGAAGCCCTTGCACGAAAAAGGAACGAAATGTTGGACAACTTTCCATAGATCCTTTGGTGACTTCCCACAAGAGACGCATCTTGATCAAGTGGCCACACAACCCCCTTCAAGGTACAATTAAATTTTGATATTCCATTATTTGAAGGGTTTATAGATGCGGATTTTGTAGATAAATGGTTGAATCTGCTCGAAGGGTATTTTTAGGTCCACAATTTTTACGATAAGGAAAATATTACTTTTTCACTCCTCAAGGTCATCCCCAATGTTAAGGACCAATGCGATACTTACTCTGAACAAAGGTCCATAGAGGAATCTGCAATATTTATGGTCTCCCCCACATGGGTTTGCTTCAGGGATGTCATTAAAGAACAATACTACCATGTTGGAAGCTACGAGGACTAGTACACAAGATGGACCACATTGTGTCAGGAAAGGGACCAAACAGTGCTAGACTTCACCAATATTTTCCATACTCTACGCACCAAATTGGGTATCAAAGACTTTGAAGGACATATGGTGCTCAAATACCGCAGTTGTCTGCATATATACATTCAAATGGAAATGGAGTTTATGTACATCACATCATTAGGTGCAGGTTATAGATATGCTATCAAGATCAAGCAAAAATTTAAGAAGAAGAGGTGAGAGTTTGGATCTGCAAATTCCTCACAGTCAAAGCAGGGAAAATGCAGTTCCAACCCACCAAACAAGGGATAGAGAAAACATGGCCACTCTCAGGGAAACTAGTCTAAGGCGTAACCCAATAAGGGTAATGATAAGTCAAAGAAGGACACGTGAAAGTGGTGTGAACACCATAAAATCCCTTGGCACAACACCGAAGATTGTCACTCCAATAAGTCACTAGTGGCCAAGCTGAAGGCTTCTGAGTCCGAGGAAAATTCTGAATCTGAATCAAATCCGGAAAGTGGGAATCAGATTATCGATGTGGAACCGAGTGCCACTATCGCTACCACCAAAGTATAGCCAAGAGAACCAGAAAAACCAGAGGAAGGGGAACACCTATTTCACTCACATATGTGGGTAAAGGGGGATCCGCTTCATTTCATTGTCGATAGAGACACTCAAAATAATATGATTTCAAGAGAGGTCATCAAGTGGTTGGATCTGCCGATAACACTACATCTGCAGCCCTACACCATCGGCTTGCTTCTCCAAGGAAGAGATCTCTGCGTCAACCAACAATGTCGTCTGCCCTACAACATTAAGCCCTTCAAAGATGAGGTATTCTGTGATATTTCTCCCCTTGAAGTTTTTGATGTTCTTTTAGGCCATCCATATTTGTGGAAGCAACATGATGTGTATGAGTCTAGACCCCACAATGTTATTATTGCTTTGGGTAGACAATTGTACAGGATACTAGAGGTAGTGTCGCCTACCGCTATTTCTTTAATCTCTGCTAGGAAATGTAGTAAGGTCATTTTATAGACCAAAAAGTTCATATTTTTTGTGATCCATGCTTGCATTAAGCAGAAGGTTGTCACCACATCCATGTCCTCTACATAGAGCCTGTCTTTGCATAAGAATAAATTGGACAAGATCGTGGAAGAGTACAGAAACATCTTCTTCTCACCCATCGGGGTACCAACGCACTACCAAGTCAATCATCCAATTGATCTAACCTCTAGTGCACCTATGCCTAATGGACCAATCTATCGTCACTCGTAGATGGAAAATGAAGAAATCAAGCACCAGATCTAAGATTTTCTTCAAAAGGGGGACATCCAACCCATCTCCTCCCCTTGCGAAAGCCCAATTCTATTGGTGCAGAAGAAAGACAGGACCTTGTAGGTTTGCATTGATTACAGAGAATTAAACAAAATCACAGTCAGGAACCGGTACCCAATTCCCTGAATTTATGACCTTCTTGACCAACTCAATGGAGGAAATTTCTTCAGCAAAATTGACCTAAAGTATGGCTACCACCAAGTCCCCATTGAACCGAATGATATATGGAAGACAACTATCAAATCTAAAGAAGGTCTCTTCAAATGGTTGGTCATGCCATTTGGCTTAACAAATGGACCAACAAATTTCATGAGATTCATGGATGAAGTATTGAGACCATTCACCAACTCTTTTGTGGTGCTATATCTGGATGACATCCTCATCTTCAACATAACTTGGGAGGATCACATGCAGTGTATTCAATAGGTTTTGAGCACTTTGCGACAACACAAGTTATATGCCAACTTGGAAAAATTATCCTTCGGCATGAACATGGTCCAATACTTGGGCTACATTGTTGATGAGCATTGGGTACATGTGGATCCAGCTAAGATCCAATTTATCTGAGACTAGCGAGCCCCAACCACACTAACCGAGCTTCAAAGCCTCTTGGGACTTGCCAACTTCTACCAAAGGTTCGTGTTGGGATTCTCCCATATTTCATGGGCCCTTAACCAAGTAACCAAGAGTGGTGGCAAGGTAATGTTCGCATGGGGGAAGGCACAACAACAAGCATTTGATGATATGAAGCATTGTTTTTGCTCAGTGCCAGTACTCTCATTACCCGATTTGCAATAATCGTTCGAGATTGAGATTGATGCCTCTGACTATGATGTAGGTGCATTTCTCACTCAACAAAGTCATCCAGTAGCATACGATAGTGAGACACTCTCAGATATCGTCCGAAAATACCCCACCTATGAAAAGGAAATGTATTCCATTGTGCAAGCCTGTCATCAATGGAAACATTACATTTTGGGAAATTAGGCAATCATCCACACTGATCACAAGCCTCTATAGTTCATATAGACACAAGGGAAGTTGCAAAATGACCATCATCAAAAGTGGTCGACATACCTGCAACACTTCCATCTCAACATAAAGTATAAGATAGGGAGCACAAATCGTGTCATTGACTACCTCAGTCGACCTCTGGTTGATGCACTCACCACTGTGCTCCATTCCTATGGACATGAGGCATATGAGTGGCCCCAACTTTATCAACATGACCCTAACTTCGCCACCACCTATCAGCTCTTGGGTATCTCCATGAATGTCACTAATTTTGACATCCTGGATGGATTGTTATTCCATTTGGGACACCTTTGTGTTCATGCAAGAGAGCGTGCAAAGATGATTTGGGAGGCTCACTACAATCGGATGGAAGAACATTTTGGCGTGGATAAAACTTTGGTCATTCTACAAAAACATTTTTATTGGCCAAAAATTCTACAAGACATCAACAAGTATATCGTATCTTGCACTATATGTGCCATTGCCAAGCCAACCATAAAGAATAAAGTCATATACACCCCTCTTCCTTCTCCCGAGAGGCCTTGGAAATCCATCTTGATGGATTACATGTCTGACCTTCCATCCACCAAATAAGGCAATGACTATGTATTTGTCATGGTTGATCGATTTTCAAAGATGGCCATTCTCACAACCTGCAAGAAGAGCATCACAACAACAGATACTGCCAAGATCTTATTCAAACGGGTGTGGGTGCATTTTGGGATACCACATACGATCATCTCATATTGGGACAACAGGTTCCTCAACACATTTTGGTCGAGTCTCTTGTCACTGTTGGACACCAAGCTCACTAAATTCACTTCTTTCCACCCCCAAACAGATGGCCAAATAGAGGTCATCAATCGGATGATTTTTCACATCCTACGCATGTATAACTATAAACATCTGCGTACATGGGAATAGAGTCTTCCCTATGTTCAACACAGCTACAACATGGCTCTCCATAGCTCCACCAACCATAGTCCATTTCAGGTGGGGCTGGGATTCCAACCCTTGGGTCCCATTGATGTTGTACTACCTCTTGCAACCACATAGGAATAATCTTCCCATGTTCAGTATGAGGTTGAAAAAGCCACCAGATTCATTGAGTGGATTCATCACATCCGCCAATAGTTCCATGATATTTTTCAGAAATCCAATGCCAAGTACAAGCAATTCCATGATCAACATAGGGTATCGCACCAATTTCAGGTGGGAGATAAGGTCTGGTTACATTTGCAAAAAGAGCGCCTTACCGAGCCCCATCAAAATTTGCGTCCACTTTGTTATGGGCCTTACACTATCACCAAGGTTGTGGATGGAAACTCGTTTGAGCTCATCACTCCACCCTTACTTGGCTTGCACCCAGTGTTCAATGTGGACCTCCTTCAGCCATATTTTCCACCATTATTGGACACCTCAGAGATCATTGAACAATTGACACCAACATAGATCAACTCCGACTGCATGGAAAATACATCCATTGATCATACAGTGTACAATCGGGTCAAGGGAACTCGCCAATAGAGGATCCAACTTTATCAGGTTGTCAAGGTAGGGTAGCTTCTACACCAAGGAAAGTGTCTCACCCAGGGCCAAATTCAGAAGAAATTTCCTCACCTGATGGGGGCACTCAATGTAAGGGAGACCATTGTTTCCAAATGGGGGAGGAATGATTCAAGTGGATATTGGTGGCCACCCACATATTCCAACATGCTCATCTTTACAATTTTTAGTTCAACAAGTTTCTCTGTAATGATGAAATTTCTTTGTAATTGTGGGTTATGCACTTTCTAAGTTGTCCTGAATCCCTACACAACATCCAAGTAGATATTGGTTGTCGCCCACCTATTCCAACTAGATTATTTTGGAATTTTTCATGTTAGTACATCTTTATGTATTTCCATGGATCTTTGGGGGGGCCTAAACAGTGTTTTTTGGGCTTACCACAATTAAACTATAGACAAAGTTAGAAATTGATGGCATAATGAGTATTTCGCGAAAATACCTTTCCAACGGGTTATCACATGCCTAAAATGGTGGTCGTATGAAAAAGTTACAACCCTGGGACGTTGAGGTACCAACTTACCCATCGGGGCCCACATAACTTTTGGCATTTCATCTCCTAGGGTTAGGTTTTTGGATGTCTAGGGTTTTTTCATTCATGAGTAATGTTAAAAGGGCCTCTGGAGCCTCATTGTAATCATTCTTCTCATGCGGATGCATGTAGCAACCACATCTCTTCTCAGAGATAACTACCACCATTCGAGCAATTTGTTTCAATTTTGCAGTTTTACAGTTTCAACCTATTTTCTTTATTCAATAGAAGTTATTTTTCATTGGATATTTGTTGTTGTTCTCTGTATCTCTATGTTATTGTATTCAATCTATTATTCATTTCATTCTCATTGTAAATATGGATCACACAAACCCAAGATACACTCCTAGGAACCCTTGTAATTGGCCAAAGTAAAAATCCAAGTCCAAAGTTAGAACTTAGTTAACCAATATTGGAGGATCTCACACAATTCAGGGCCAACATCCTTTCACAAGTTGAAATCAAGGTTAGATTGGCCACCATAATTACCAAAGGAGGAAATTAAAGAACTTCATAATTGCTTGAGAAGAAGAAAGATAGTTTTCTAGTAAGGCAAGGACATATTACACTCGGGTTCACAAGGAGATGGAAACTTTAAATTCGAGCAATCATACCACCTAGAAGTTAATCATAGTGACTAGGACACAAGAGGTATATAGAATAACATTTGGAACAAATAAATTTGGCCCAAGGTATCTACTTTCCTCTGCCTATTATCTCAAAGGAAAATTATTACCTAGGACAAGATTATAAAGAGAGTTTTTGAGGGGCCATCCATCTGTTACGTGTGCAAGGAAAATGAAGAGATACTGGAGAACCTATTTAATAGGTGCATAGTTGTATCAAAACTATGGGATAGAGTGGTTTCCATATTCATATAGTGTGATCGCATCAGAGAAAGCATAAATCAAACTCTAGAGAAATGAAGGCCATCACCATACTACAACCCCAACTTAAGTAGAGCTTGGATTTCCCCCCCAAGATTCTTACTATGGATAGTCACTAAAGAATGTAATAGTAGAATTTCAAAGAACAATTTAGAAACTTGAAGGACACATGACACACCATTCAATTCAAATTCTGAGAATTGTTCTACTCCGCAGCCCGGGAGATTGTTCTACTCCGCAGCCCGGGAGATTGTGCTACTCTACAGCCCTGGAGAGAGAAAAAGTGTCGCTATCAAGAGATTAGCTTTTTGAATTTCACCGGTCCACTGCACACTCATTGAAAATTTCACGTGTCCACCTGCAAATAACACTTATAGAGGTTAGGTTTAAGATTTTCACGTGTCCACCTGCAAATAACACTTAGTGAGGTTAGGTTTAAGATTTCCCATTAAACGCGTGCCAAAGTAGAGGTCCCACCTTTTATCCCTTCCATTGAGGTGCTCAGAACTTCCATGTAACACGTGTTGGGATGGAAACAGATTCACTTGCTGATAGAGTCAGATTTCCTGTGACAGTTGATGCCTTTGCAGCACCCCTTCTTTTCTAGTATCATTTATTAAAGTTCTAATATCAATTACATATACAAGGGTCCTACCATCCAATCATTTTTATGAGCCATGGGAAGTATAAACTTCTCTCCACTATACAACAAAAATATATTCTTCATAAGTCCTAAAGCATGTGTCAATCAAAGTTAGTCTTCATAAGTCCTAAAGCATGTCAGCCAAACTCTTAAATTATCGATGTGAAAAAAATCAGAGGTTCATTTTGGAAAATAGAAAGGATTCTAAATCCAAGATTCATGAAGATAGGTAGAAATGTGTGTCTCTTGGAATCTACAAAATGCCTTGTCCATCCTTGGATAACCCAACATCTTCATTGTTTTCCCTATATATATTATCAAATGTGATGCGAGTAAATGTGGATTGTAAGTGTTTGACATCTCGAAAAAGTGTTTGTAATAAATATTTCCTCATTTTAGCTTCTCCATTCATCAATTTGATCACAATTTAGGAGTCTCCCATGACTTGAATATGAGTAAATCATTTTTCCTTAGTCAAGAGTAGAGTCAATTTTAGGGTTGTAAGCTCACTTTGATTATTTCAATGTCACCTTTGAAAGTGAGGGAATGATTTTGTGTGAGAAAGATCCCCCCCTCGTCCTCCTCTAAGGGGGGCTCACTGGGAAGATCCATCAGAGAAGGCCCATAGAGTATGGGTGTCAATCATCATATCAATGTTTCATGCTCTCTCGTGGATTGGAAAAGCATCAGGGAAATCTCTTAAGATGTTTAAACTTTGTTAAGAACACTTGAAAGGCAAGGTGTCCTTAGTCAAGAGTAGATTCAATTTTAGGGTTGTAAACTCACTTTGATTATTTCAGTGTCGCCTTTGAAAGTGAGGGAACGATTTTTTGTGAGAAATATCCCCGCCCCCCTGGTCCTCTTTTAAGGGGGGCTCCGTGGGAAGATTCACCAAAGAAGGTCCATGGAGTATGGGTGTTAATGATCATATCAATGTTTTGTGCGCTCTCATGGATTGGCAAAGCTTCAGGGAAATCTCTTAATATGTTTAAAATTTGTGAAGCACACTTGAAATGAAGTGTGTCCTTAGTCAAGAGTAGAGTCAATTTTAGGGTTGTAAGCTCACTTTGATTATATTAATGTCACCTTTGAAACTGAGGGAATGGTTTTGTGTGAGAAAGACTCCCCCCCACTTGGTCCTCCTCTAAAGGGGTCTCCATCGGAAGATCCATCAAAGAAGGCCCATGGAGTATTGGTGTCAATGA
>ML838059.1:21800-44828 GCA_009831015.1 Picea engelmannii | reverse complement strand
TGAATTCTATAAAGGAGTTGCTTCCACCTTTGTTGCAAAAGTATCAAGTGTTAGTGAACTACGGAGGAAAGAAGAGGACTTTCCTTCTCCAGTTCGAACAAAGTAACTCAAAGCATGTTAGATAAAAAGAATAAAGAATCTAAAAGAAATGCTAGTTGATTGTGACACGATAAGTGTTAAAACAAGGGACTTGTATTTAAAATTGATTGAATTAGATTTAGTTAGAACAATAGGAGATGTGAAGGACCCACATCTAATATTGATTTCCATACTTATGTCAAAGGAGCAATTTGAAGAAAAGTTGGAATTATTGAAGACTACATCAGATGAGCGATTTAATAGCTTGAAATAGTATTCAAAATTAGAAGTTGAAAGTTGGTTAGTTAGGTACGCAAACAAAAATGAAGATATTGAGGATACATTACACTAAATTTCAATCGACTTCAAAGATCCGAAAATTTCATGATTTGGCATAAAAGTAAGGCAAGAAATAACTATTGCACCAATGAGAGATTATATCGAGAATTGGTCAAAGAAGGCCTTAACTAAAATAAATGAACCAGATAAAGAAGAGACAATTAAAAATGGTCAAGGAATTCCAGTGAAGAAAAATACAAAAGGCATATCAACAAGAAGAGAGAGAGAGAGAGAGAGAGAGAGAGAGAGAGAGAGAGAGAGAGAGAGAGAGAATCCATCATAGTAAGTGAACTGGTCACTTTTCATAATTCCTTATGTTTCACACTTCTCATTCAGAAATCATCAAGTTGTGTATTTTCATTACTTGAGAACCCATAATTGATATCTGATCGTCTCCTTTTTCTTCTTTCAGGTCCAACCCTGTTATACTTTATTTTATGGTCCATAGGAGCCCCATTCTAGTCGATTTGGATGAACACAATCCTTTATTTTATTGTAAAATAAACCATTATTTTTTAACTCCCAAGAGAACTACATTGGGGTGTAACTTTAATGATTTTTCAAACTCTGAGTTTATGAGCACGATATTTTTGAAGTACACCTATTCGCTTCTGTTTTGATTGAAATACTCTTTTAAAGTTCTATGCAATTGTGGACTTGTATCTTTCCCTCTTATGAATGTGATCAAATTTATTATGCTATGATGGATGTGAGGGTTGTTCTACTTTCATATTATGGTTTCCTTATTCTTGTATAATATTCTATACATATATTAATTTCAATCTTAAAAATATTTGTGGTCATTCTCTCAGGAATTTTTCTGTGTGAATACATTTTTATCTTTTCTTTATATTTACAAAGTAATAAAGATTTGGGGTGTGTTGTTTAGCATTTCCCCATTTTTATAGCTTAATCCAAGAACGTTAAGATATATCTTTTAGATTATAACAGAGGAGTACCACCTTTATAAAAATGCAGGGGTTTTTTTATCCTCGTGAGGTTGTTGTTTGGATCTTGACCAATCTAAACATCAACATTTTTGGTGACCATATTGGGGTTAACAAAATGCCGGTTTCATAGACCAAAATATTAATGACTCAACCAGACCCTAATCAACCTTAGTTACAAGTCGGTCTTAGAAATCAAGGAAGTGTTTTGAATCAATTGTATGATTTAGTGTTGACAACAACATACATTATTGACCCTCCCTAAGGGAGTTTTGAGAGTTTTTTCAAGATATTGAATTATGGATCCAAAGAGACACATGGATCAATTCTCAGTTGTTTGTGATATCCATCTAATTGAACATGATGACATGGTGGTGATAGCCTTTCGATAGATTTTAATTAGACCAGCTTATGAATGGTACCTTTCTCTCTTGACCCAATCAATTAGATCATTTGATGACCTAGAGAATATGTTCATAACCATGTATGCACCTGTCGTTGCATATCACACGTTGCTCACCCAATTCACTCAAATTCATCTCAAAAAGGGAGAAATAATAAGAGATTTCAATCAGCGACTTTTTAATACCTTGAATCAAATTCCAAAAGAGAAACAACCCAATGTTCTTGTTATTTTTGGTTGTTATAAGAATGCAGTCCCTGCAAATGTAAATTATGCCATTAGATCTTCACAAATAAATGATTTATATGGAGCCATTCAAAAAGCAACGAAAATTGAAGAATTTATGTTGGAGACCAATGTTGATCCTGAGATCATTCTTGTGAAGGTACAAAGACAATTGAACACTCTTTCTATATCACATCAAGGACCATCTACTTCAAGAAATGTTGAAAATCAAGGAATTGGTGGAGGGATCCTCTAGGGGGTTCCCCCTAATGTAAGGAATGATCCAATAACTGCTTAGGAAATGAGACATAGAATAGAGATTGCTCAGATGAGTAGAACCATTAGACATATGCATAATGAGATCACCAGGCTAAAAAGAGCTAGAAATTTTGTGCCACCCAATCAAAATACAAGAGTTCCATTGCAAGATAAAAGAGTAAGAAATGATAGAAGTGAAGAGCATAGACCTAGGGCACCAAGAGTGCCAAATCCTAATGTCATGATATTAGAAGAAATTATGGAAGAGGAAAGATTTGAGAATGATGATCAAGAGGCAGAAATCATTCAAGATGAAGTTTTAGAGTCTGTACAGATGGATGAAGGAACACCATCCTTTTACATTTTTGATGGGAAAGAAGACCCTGATATTTTACACAAGACTATTGTCCAAACAAGAGCACAAGTGAATACATTCAAAACAAAAGAAGCACTTGAAAAATAAAAGACAAAAGCAAACATTATAGAACCAACAAAGCAACAAATAGTTGTTGTTTAGGTAAAGACTCCACAACATATGAATTATAATCTAATTGATGACTTATCCAAACTCATAATTACTTTGCCTTTCATGGAGGTGGTAAATATACCACAACAAAGAGAAAATATTTTAAAGATACTTGATGATTCAAATACCAGAATAGAAGATGTTGTCATGAATTCCATACAACAACAAAATGTTTCATCAGTCAGACCAAGGGGTAAAGTCCCACCATTCTACATAACCATAGAAAATCATGATGTTATATTACATAATTGTCTGGTTGATAGTGGAGCATCCAACAACATCATGCATCTATAAATCATGGAAGAATTGGGATTGGGATATAATAAATACTATGAGACTGGGGAAAGTATATATGTGATTGATTCAAGAAAGGTTTCAACCTATGGCGAGAAAAGGCTTATGTGCATGGATAAGTTTAGCTCCTCACATCACAACAATTTTTACTATTATAGTAGTAGACTTGCCTCCAACATACAGAGTTGTATTAGGGAGAGATTGGTGTTCATTGATTGGAGGATATATTATGAATGATGGCAGTTGTATGATGTTGCTTAATAAAGATGGAACAATGGTTAGAGTTCCTCAAGAAGATAGAAATCCAAAATCATTCAAGAGGAAAGAGAATGAAGTAATGGAGAATTATATTGATGTTGGAATAAAAAAATATGTCGTTCTCAGTCCAGAACAAGTCAACCCTCTAAAGCAAGAGGAAGAAAATTATTTTCAAGGTTTCTGGAAGATGTCGTTTGATGGTGCATGTTCCAAATATGGAAGTGGAGTAGGGATCATTTTTAAAATCCCTCAGTCCAATATATATACACATGCAATCAGACTGGAGTTTCCATGTATTAAAAATGAAGTAGAGTGTGAAGCACTAATACAAGGAATGATTATGGCCCTCCAAATGAAGGTAGAAAATTTGGTAGTAACTGGTGACTCAAAATTGGTCATAAACCATATCAAGAAGAAATATAGAATCAAAAAAGAAAAGTTGAAACATTATGCAAAAAGAGCATGTGAACTCATGGACTCCTTTAAATCATTCAACATCTCTTTTATTTCTTGAGATAAGAATAAAAAAATTGATTCACCGGCAGTTGCTGCATCTCTCTTCAACCCAGATGATTCCCAAATTCAAAACACATTTTGTGTTAAAATAATTTTCAAACCTTCAATACCTAACAATCAAGATTATCTACAGGACTTTTAAAGTGATGAACAAGTTGTTGATTTTCTCTCTGATTCAAATGATTATTTTGAAAGCGTTGATGATCAAACTCATGTACCTATTTCAAAATATTATATCAGCTCCGAATCTCTTTTTACAAGAGGTGATTAGAAAAAAATCCAAAATCTAAAAGAAGAAGTATCGGTCAGAACAATTCAGGAGATACAAAAGATAAATATTGGTACGCATGATGCTCCCAAGTATACAAATCTTGGCACCAATCGTACAAAGGAATAAATCAATCAATACACTTCTTTGTTCAAAGAATTTTATGACATTTTTTCTTGGACTTATGAAGATATGAAGGAATATGATAATTCAATTTTCTAGCACATTATACCCCTTAAAGAAGGACTGAAGCTTGTCTAACAAAAGGTAAGAATGATTAATCCTAAGTTAAAGCCTTTAGTAAAAATGGAATTTGAAAATTTAAAGAAGGTTGGAATAATTTTTCCGATCAGACATTCAAAGTGGCTCTCAAATCCTGTGATAGTTAGAAAGAAGAGTGGCGAAATCCATATTTGTGTCGAATTCAAAGACCTAAACAGAACAAACATCAAAGATAATTATCCACTCCTAAACAATGAGATGTTGTTGCAACAAGTTACTAGTTCGACCTTAATGTCTATGCTTGATGGATTTTCAAGATACAACCGAGTGCTAGTTTCAGAGGAAGATAGACCAAAAACTACTTTAGTTACACCATGGGAGACATATTCTTATGCACACATGCCTTTTGGGTTGAATAATGTTGGGGAAGCCTTCCAAAGGGCAATGGATCATGCCTTCAAATATTTGATTGGGAAATTTATGGTTGATTATAAAGATGATTTCACTATTCATTCCAAATTCAGAGAAGAGCATATCAAGCACTTAAGAGAAGTATTTGAACGTTGCATATTGTATGTTATATCTTTGAATCCTAATAAATGTCTGTTTGCAATATCAGAAGGAAAACTCTTGGGACATATAATTAGTAAAGAAGGAATATATATAGATCCAAAAAGAATCAAGGCAATTAATGATATGAGTCCTCCAACGTCAAAGAAGGGGGTACAATCTTTCTTTGGAAAGATAAACTTTGTACAAAGATTTGTCCCAGACTACGCTACAATTGTGAAGCCCATCAATATATTATTGAAAAAAGACCAGAAATTTGAATGGACTCAATAAATTCGAGCAACATTTACTAAAATCAAGCATGCAATCACTACTGCTCCAGTCCTTGTCAGCCCAAATTTTGATAAATACTTTATATTGTATTCTTTTGCTGCAAAATAAACTATTGCTTCCATATTAACAGAAAGGAATTCAAATGGAGAAGAATTACCAATTAGTTTCATGAGGAAAACATTGCATGATTATGAACAAAGATATTCAGAAATAGAAAAGCAAACTCTCTCTTTGGTTAGAGCAGTATCACATTTTAGGACATACATTTTATCATCTCATATCATAGCTTATGTCCCAACTTTTCTAGTAAAGGTGTTTTTAAATCAACAACTAAAAGAAGGAAAATGGGTGAATTGGCTTGCCAAAATTCAAGAATATGACATCAAAATCAATCCTTTAAAGGCAGTCAAAGGACAAGGATTAGGCAAGTTAATGGCAAGAATTGATGCAGTGAACACATACATGTCCATTTCATCAGGGTCATCATTGTCGACATCTAAATGGTATAAAAAATTATATTTTATTTGAAGTCTGGTCAGTTTTCCATTGATATGTCTTCAAAAGAAAAAAGATCATTGAAAATGAAATCCAATCAATATGTACTAGTTGTTGAAGTCTTATTTCAGAGAAATTTTGATGGGATGTTATTAAGATGTATTGATTCCACAAAGGCTCAAAAAGTGTTACAAGAGTTTCATGAAGGTATTTGTGGCAGACACTTTGCACCAACAACAACTGCACACAAAATCATGAGAGCTGGATATTACTGGCCCACCATATTTAAATATTCTTACTCAATGATTAGAAAATGCATTTGTTGTCAAAAGTTTTCAGGAAAGATGAAGAAAAGATCAATGTCATTACAACCTATAACGATTGAGGAAACTTTTACATAGTGGGGACTAGATGATATTGGACCAATCAATCCAAAATCCAACAAAGGTCACTCATACATCCTTACTGCAACTGAATATTTCACAAAATGGTAAGAATTTGTAGCTCTAAAAAAGGTTGATTCCAAAGAACTCATCAATTTACTCAAAGATAATATCTTGTCAAGATTTGGAATTCCAGAAAAAATCATAACTGATAATGGATCAATTTTCATAGGTTCAAAATTCACAAATTTTTGTGGGGAATATGGTATCATCATGGGTCAATCATCAAATTATTATCCACAAGGGAATGACTTGGTTGAGTCTACAATTACGACATTGATCTAGATTCTTAAAAAGACAATCATTATAAACCATAGAAATTGGCATATAAAGTTGATTGATGCACTATGGGAAAATAGACTTACACCAAAGGAAAACACATGATTGTCACCATATACATTGGTATATGGAAAATAAGCAAAAATTCCAATTCATTTAGAAGTTAATGCCCTGACTTATGCTGTGAACATAAAAGACGTATAAAAACAAGTTTCCCCTCTACATAGAAGATATGATCAATTGATGAATTTGGAAGAACAACAAAGTGAGACATTATGAAAAATGAGTCAAAGACAACATACTGTCAACAAAAATTTTGATCAAAGTGCATCAACAAAGGATTTTCAAAAGGAACAATTGGTGTTGTTATGGAATAAGGAAAAAGAAAAATCATCTCTACATACAAAATTTGAAGCGCTATGGATCAGTCCTTATATGATAGAAAAGTTTCTTGGGTACAACTCTTATTTGCTGAAAGACATGAAAGGAACAATCCAAATGTTGCCAATCAATGGGCAACATCTAAAAAGTTATTTCTCCTAGACTTCTCAATTTCAAGCTGTAAATAGTTTTTCTTTCCCTGTAAATATTTCTTAAAGTCCTTTTCTTTCTTTTTGTCTTAACTGACTCCATTTCCCAATGATCGAGATTATGGATTCTCAGTAACCCACAACGGATTACTGTCCCACAGTTGGAGCCAGTTGTTAATCTTAAAATGTGTTAAGTCTTTCATGAATTCTCTTGTAAATTCCTTTTCCCTTAGAAAATTTTTGCATTTGTCGCGGGTTCACAAGGTACCTTCACTTTGGTTCAACTTCTGCGGCCCCCAAAATAAACCATAGCATTCCACCACACTCATTTTGAACCCATACTTAGAAACTTTTCCAAACACTTCACCATAGGTCTAAGGCATTTGCTCGATTCACTTGTCTATCACCGCAACCCCTCCATCTGACTGATTCCTCATACTTAGTCAATTTCTTATAATTCACCGTGCTCCATGGGATGTTATGATTCTTCTCCACCATACCCACCGACCCTCCATACTTCATTATCTCTGCAACATCTCAACACTTATTCAAATTTTTAAGCTTTACCACAGGCCGCGATAATTTCATGATTCTTCCATACATACCCTAATCCCGTTGTTCCAATACATTCTTATGCTTAGTCAAATTCTTGAAATTTCACCATGGGTTTGTAATGATTTCATTAGTTCTCCATGTACTCTCGATTCCTCTCCTCACCGTGCTCATATCCCACCACCCTGATTCTCTTCCACCTTGCAGTAATCCATGTCCTATCTTGTCACTCTCCCTGCTGTACATTTAATGCAAATATCATGAAAATAACAAATAAGTTTACTGCTAAAAGGTCATTATTAATGGCGATCATCTCAAGACAATCCTTCATCAATTCTGAATTTAATTCATATTAATGTTCCTTTGAAACAAGTTCCCTGAAGTACATCATGATAAAAGGTTTACTTTGGTAATAATGTTTTGAAAAGAACTATGCAGTAATCCATCAACTTTATGAAGCATGAAAACTAGAAGAGGGGAACTGTTCCACAGAGATACCATCAACTCACTTGGATAGGAAGGTCAAAGGTTTTAGTGGTTGAGAGAATACATGTATTACTCCTCATTGTCGCTTCTAGAGAGGAGCACAAACTAGATTTGGACATAAGGAATTTCTTCGATAGGCCGTGTTCAAGAGATCTATGATTACAAAGACTTGGTTTTGTGGTGCATTGACAAATTCGATAAGAATTAGAGAATAATTCAGTAGCAAGGAGAGTCCCCTATTTCTTTATCTCTTTGGTCTTCAAAATAATGCTCAGAATCCTAGAGATGACAATGACTTTCAAAGGGGATGGAACTAAGGATTTTTTGAAGGAAAGAAATGGTGGATTTGTACTCCTACAAGAATATCTTGAAGACCCATCAATGATTCCATATGACCTATCAAGCATCCATGTTAGTTCATTGAAAAATCCCTATCGAGAAATGGCATGGCTATTCGCTAGAGCAACCAGACAAGAATCTATGACTACTATTCCCCGACCTTCTTTGTATATATTGTACTTTTACATCCATGAGAAAGCAATATTTTATTGGGACAAGATTATCTCTAGTGTATTATCTTTTTAGTTAGAAAATTTTAGAAAGAACAAGAAATTCTACATGTCTTTGTACTTGATTTTTCCCATAACATACTGTCATGTTTTCATTTATCCAAAGAAATCAATTGTAAAATCGATCTTGTTCAAATGTGGTATCATACCTTATGGAAGCAAAAGGTTATGTATCATTTTTATGAAGTACACAATGCATTCATTTCTTCTTTCAAGAAACTTATCTTTGGATAAAAACACATCAAGGCTGTCTTTAGAAGCAACATTCTTTTTGGATAAAAGAGGAAGCTTTGAAGCAATGGAGCATTTTAGTATTATTAGGATTTATTGTTCCCATGAAATACCCTCATATCTCTCGTATTATGTGTAAGATACGATATTTGTTGTGGAAGTATGCAATAAATATAGATTTTGGGCCCATTTCTTTCATGAAAACAAGAAAAAACAGTTTATTCTTCTGCCATGGAAAATTAGAGATATAACGTTGAAAAACACTGCCAATATGATGAATTTTCAGTCCAATTTGATTAGTTTAATTTAAAGATAGTAGATGAAGTCAAAGGGTTCATCCCTAACCAATTGTTTATGAAATATATGACATATGTAGGCTACAATGTCTCATTTTCTCGTACATTCTTATTCGAAGAAGAAGAAAGCAATAGCCAAAACCTTTAGGCACTTTCTATTGAGAAAAAGAAAGACAATATTGAAACTGTTATTAGCACCATTGATCAATATAGACAATGGGAAAAAGTTGTGAATGAAAGGAGTTCACAGTCTTCCAACACTTCTTAGAAGAGCAACCTACCAAAACAAAAATCTTAGTCTGCAACTCAGGAACATAAGAAATATTCAATAGACAATTTTGATAATGGAGGTAATCAGAACCCTCTTAAGGAAGTATGGAAAGACCTCACAAACTCCCAATAACTAGCAAAATAAAAAGAGGAACACATAATGAAGGGGAGAATGCAGATGCAGCTAAAGAAGAAATTGTTCTTGAAGATATGGATCTTGATGTGAACATTGAAGACATTGAATTTCTTGATGAAGAACAAAGGATTCAAGAGAGTAGAGAAGTAGCAACAGAATTTGCCCCATAGGAGCCAATTCTATTTGAAGAAGAATCCATGACTTTGGACAATACCTTGTTTGGAAAAAGTTCAAAAAAATTGGTTATTCAAAAGATTCATGCAAGGAATAAAAAAGTTCAAGGAAAATTGAGCTCAGAACTCGCCCTCAACAGAGTTGCACCATCTCATATTGTACAGATTCATGAATCTATGGGTGAATCTCTAAAAACATCAGGTGGAGAAATGGAGAATGAAAATTCCACTCTAAAGGACAACATTAAAGAACTAGAGAGCACATTAATGCCCCCACCTATATTTTTTAGTGAAATTGCTACAATATAGCCCTGGAATAGCCTTGATGGAACACTAGAATCTAGCTCTAGACTAAGATGAACATCAAGTTTACTCGTTTCCCTTAGAACATATGTTGGAGAAAGCATCAAGAAAATAATGTCTCTTATTCTTGAGACATGGGAATTGGCAAATGATTTTGTTTCCCTGGGATCAAGAATGACAAACTTTAGACAATACCTTCGGGATGATCTTGAAAATGACGAGGAGTTCTATAAAGGAGTTGTTTCCACCTTTTTTGCAAAAGTGTCAAGTGCTAGTGAGCTACAGAGGAAAGAAGAGGACTTGCCTTCTCCATTATGAATAAAGCAACTCAAAACATGTTGGATAAAAAGAATAAAGAGTCTAAAAGAAATGTTAGCCAATTGTGATACCACAAGTGTTAAAAAATGAGACTTATATCTAAAATTGATTGAATTAGATTTAGCTGGAACAACAGGAGATGTGGAGGACCCACATCTAATATTGAATTCCATACTTATGTCAAAGGAGCAATTTGAAGAAAAGTTGGAATTATTGAAGATTGCATCAGTTGAGAGATTTAATAGCTTGATTGCGTATTCAAAATTAGCCCGTTACAAAGTGGACAAAATGTCCAACTACTCCTAACTAACTTCTATCTTTCATCGTGCTAACCCCTGAAAACGTGCTAATTGTCTTCCTTTCTTCCACATGCGCTACTCCCTAGACGACTTGTCGCATGATTGCTCTCACATGATTCCCAAAACTTGTCCCAAAATATCTTTCTCCAACAACAACATGCCCTCAATATTTATTACTTTGTAAATATAAAGAAAAGATAAAAATACATTCACACAGAAAAACTCCTAAGAGAAGGACCATGAATCTTTTTAAGATTGAAATAAATATATGTAAAAGATATTATAAAAGAATAAAGAAACCATAATATGAAAGTAGAACATTCCTCACATCCATCACATCATAATAAAATTTGATCACGCTCATAAAAAGGAAAGATAAAAGTCCACAATTTCATAGAACTTTAAAAGAGTATTTCATTCAAAACATAATTGAATATGATAGGTGCACTTCAAAAATCTCGTGCTCATAAAATCAGAGTTTGAGAAATCATTAAAGTTACACCCCAAAGTAGTTCTCTTGGGAGTTCAAAAATATTAGTTTGTTTTACAATAAAATAAAGGATTGTGTTCGTCCAAATGGATTGGGATGGGGCTCCTGTTGACCATAAAAGAAAGTATAACAGGGTTGGATCTGAAAGAAGAAAAAGGAGATGATCATATATTGATTATGGGTTCCCAAGTAATGATGATTTCTGAATGCGAAGTATGAAAGATAAGGAATTATGAAAAGTGGCAAGTTCAATTACCGTGATGGATTCTCTCTCTCTCTCTCTCTGCTTGCTGATGTGCCTTTTGTATTCTCCTTCGCTGGAATTCGTTGACTGATGGTAACCCAAGTAGCTTAATGACATTATGACCGAATTGTATTTCATTTGCTTAATATCTACAAAAGACTATTAAACATTAGCACTTTAATCTATGGACATGTGGACCTACATACCATGAATATTTACTATTATGTGTTCATGATGTTGATAGTTATGTGATTTAATTTAAGTACCTAGATACTAGTTCAAAATTGTGTTGTAAATGCTAATACAAATATGGATTCTCATGAAATTGTTATATATTTGCATAGATATGAGCATTAGTGAGCTAACCTACAGGTTGATGAACTATGTACGATCTAAATGACTATATTGTTGAGGTAACCTGGATGTCACAGACATCGGTAAGATAATGTACACTATAAGTTTTTCTTATGATTTCAAATATCTCTATGATTTGTGGTAAGTGTGGTTTTGACAGGATGCACAACTTGCCCAGAGTGATTCTTCGATGATGTGACTCTAAGAACAATAGTTGCACAATATGTCTCGATATAGGTGTTATCGAATTAATCGGTAAGTGTAGACATAAACATATCTCCCTAGATCCCACATGAAACTAGAACAAAACAAAACAAAATGCACACATCACCTTAAACTTCATTATCATATGAACTAGTTTAATGAGGTACAAGAGACATAACTTTTAAATGATGCTTGATCCTTCCTTGAGTTTGCAGAATAGTAAGCCTGTCCAAGAATCACAAACCAACAAAGAGGGAAAACAAACATATATGTACTCTAATGAAGTCTATGTATATGCTCAAGGAATTATACAATAGAAGACAAAATGCTTATATAGGGAAGAAATGCATTACTGTATTAAGTGAATACAAAGTGGAGAATACAACCCATGCCTTGATGTTGCAAGGTCCCCTTTCGATGGCTCTTTTCTCCAACACACACACCTTTGCTCCAATGCCTTGATCCACAATCTGACTTAAAGAACTAAATCAAAGCTCTCAAGCATAATCTAAAGTAGAACTCTCCATACAATTCTTAGCCTATTCAACCTTAGCCTTTTCCATGAGAGATCCCTCTTTATATAGTGTGAAAGAGAGATGGGTGAAGATATTAGGATGATCCCACCAAATCAGATAAGCGAGTAAGATCCAAATTGATCGGAGGCCACCTCACCTTCTAGAAGATTCCTTTCTAGAACATTCATGAAATTTGACTTTTCCCATGCTTTAAGCATCGTCGCACCCTATGCACAAGTAGTATTTGATGACGTTGCAGTGCAGGTTTAGGGTAGAGTGCGATGATCAGGCATCGTCACACCCTATGCATATAGCAGGGTGCAACGACCTTCCTTGATATGGTTTTTGGAAGAGGAAAGAAAACCACTTTTCTCATGGAGAAAGTCTTCTCTTAATATTTTTAGGGAACATTAACACATGTTGTCAGGTGATCACTAAGGTGACCAAAATAATGTGTAACAGAATGCCCCCTTAAGTATGAAGTTGGAACTTGTGACAACCGAAATACTTTGTAGAATGTGTTTGTCGAAAACAAGGAGCACATCAATCAGGAACCTGCAAACAATCAAGCATCTGCATAATAACATACCATTTGCTGAGGTAGGCATTCCCATACTCAGACTACATGTGACTCTAATCAGAAGTGTCAAGTGAGTCATGGCCACTAAACATACACCGTGGATCCATGTCATCATGATTCAACATAGCCACCAAGAATACACTGTGGATCTATGCTCTAAAGAACTCAAATTCAGACATAGCCACGAGACATACAAAGTGGCTCTATGCGTCCATACAAATTCATGAATACTCCATCGCAACCTGGACCAAAAAGATAAGACCCAGGGTCTTCATTTCCATCGTCTCTAAGTACGAATCTAGCCATGTGATTATAGGTGTCAAGGTCAAACATGGTAGAAACCACTTGATTACTGGTAATTAATGAAAACTGTTAACAAGTGTGAGGGAAATCACCATTAATGTCAATGACTCCCAAGGTACCCTATTACAATCCAACAAATGTGAATAAATGAGCTGAAGTCGAACATTCGATGGAATCCTCCAATCAAAGGTCAATGATGTGAACCCACTGTTGAAAGCAAAGAAACCTACCATTGAGGCATGCAGGCTCTAAGGTACTAAATGATTTCTAAGTATTATTCCCAGATAATGAGTTGAAGTCAACAGGAAAAGACTCATCACCAGAGGGCCTTGATGTATCCCCCATCAATGACATGAAATAAGTAATGGATTTGAGATATATCAGAGTATGAAATGATTTGGAACTGACACAAGGAAGGTCAACATGGTAGAAATTTATAACTGCAGATGGTCGACTCGATAGAAGGCTTGTTTAGGTTGAACTTCTCTTGAACATATGAACGACACGACAATTGTCTTGGAAGCATTGACTCAAGGAGGACCCAAATTATGAACTAGTGGATGGTCAAACGAGAGACAAATGGATTTCCCAACCTGGATACAATGATGAAGGGGGGTGTCATGTTCAAGAGCGATTATTATTGCCACTAACACAAATACAGAGACACATTTCTTTCCCAATTCTCCTCCACCATTTCTGGCGAGTACCTCTTTATTTTTATGCAAGCTTGAGGAGGATAACATATGCTTGTTGATGTAAGCTCATCCTTTGGACGAGTTCCTCAGAGTATGTTTAGAAAACCCTAAGAAGGAGTGGTTCGATCCCATATGGGTCTTTCGATGTTTGTTTAATGAGTCCAAAGAGAGAAAACTCGGGGGTTTTTATTTTTTAGAGCTTCTAAAAAACACTTAAAGAGAACTCCATCATGTCCTTTTTTGTAAATTAATCTAACGATACCGAAAAAGTGATAAACTATTGCTCATCATATGTTTCCTTCAAATAATTTTACGAGTGTTTAAAGAACAAGGTCGCTCGACCATCTTTTCATGTTTAGGGAGTTTGAAAAGAGCTTAAAGGATACTCCATAGGTTTCATTTTTCGTGTTGCCAAAACGAGTTTGAAAAAACGACAAAAGTATGCTTGATTACATTCTCATGGTTTCACGAGCGTGAGAAATAATTAAGACTCTGCTCGGAGTTTTTCCTAAAAAATCCTAAAAGGATCTGTACATGCGACAAATATAAAAATAAACTGAAAAATGGACCCTTGTTTCAACGTCTCACCTTTAGATTTTTTCAATCTGCAAAAATCAAACGCTTGTAAAGTTGTTAAGACTTTAGGTCTTGGATAAAGCATAAAAATAATATAATTTGCAAATGAAAAGTGATAAAAGTCAATAAAATAGGTAAAAAACCACATTTTACCATTTCATTTTTAACTTTACTCAAATATTGCTCCAAAGCCTTTTTTCACATCAATTTTCAACTATTGATTGTAGAGCACACAATGGATCATTTCACAAATCGTCTCCGCTAAAGAGGTAATCTCCTTCTCCTTCATCTTTTCATGGTTTCAAAATTGATTTTCATTGGTTAAATTTGTGTTTTGGGTTGATTTTTTGGGGGTTACCCGCGCGTTGAGGTCATTGCAGGTGCCCTATATCGGGAATTGCGACGATATAGGATTATCGTAGGTGACCCTAAAGGTAGGGTGCGACGACGCCGCACTATGTGAATGCGCAAGCCTGCGACGTCCATAACCCAAAATTTAAAAAGATGAACCCAATTAGGGAAAACCCCTAGAAAATAAAATTATGTTTCTAATCTCATTTTATGGTTCCTTGGCAGGTATTCCTTGGACAAGATGTTGGAATGGTGCAAGCGAGAGCATGAAGAAGAAGATTACTTCACCGAGAATGACCCAGGAACAATTATGGCTCTCTGGTAGTATGGGTTACTAAAGTTCTTCAAGATTCAGGGCATGAGGGCCCAGTTGAGACTACTTAAGTACTTGGTTCACATGTGGGATGTGAACGAGCAGGTATTTCACGTGGGTGCCCACACACTCACCATAGATATCAAGGATATCTATTTCCTGACAGAACTATCTCGTCGTCGTTCACGGGTGACACTTACAGGTAGCAGGGGTGGCGGTGAGCCTATGAACTACTACGTCCGCCATCATTGTGTGCCGGGTACCGAGAACAATAACGGTAAGGTAGCTATCAGGGATGTCCGAGATTTTCCTTTGCGGACTATCCTCTATAATATTACTTGCATGGAAGGGAGTGAAACTCCCCACATGGCTCAGCAGATCCATTTTCAGTATGCATTGGAATGTATGGATCCCAAGGTCTTCAACTGGTGTGAAGGGGTCCTAGAAAGCATGAAGAAACAACTTACCAAGTGCAGAAGTGGTGGGTTAAAAAAATTTGGATATGGGTTTATTTTGGTATCCTTCTTCTTGGAAAGGGTCCCTGTCCTATGCTTATAGGTGGAGTGGGGTATACCCGCTCCACAAGATCCGAGTATGAAGAGGTGGGTAGATCTCATGGATCGACATGGAGGTGGTCCCATCGTTAGGTACAACGATGTATTCTTCCAATGGCTGAGGAATCAATTGGTCATGGTAGAAGATTACGCGTATGCCGGGGTAGATTTTTGCGGAGACCCAGACCTAGCTCTTCCCGAAGGTTCCCAGTGGGGGGACATAGGTAAGAAGGAAAATTTGGTTATATAATGTTTTTGTTATTTTTAATGATATAAAATGTTTTTTTATGTTATCTATTTGATGACTAATTGAGTGCTCTTCGACAATGCAGATGTGGGACCTTATCGTCCTCTAGGTTCATCCTCGATTTAGAGCGAGAGAGAGGGGTGTTGTAGCAGGTGTAGCTGTTGTAGATCTAGAGGTCATAGAGTAAAACTTGGAGGGGATGACCATGCATGTCCCATATGCCACAATGGATGAGCTCCCTAGGCATTATCAATGCCACACAGTGGGCATATCTGCATCCATCGGTCGACTGCTCCATAGAGTAGCACGGAAATTCACTTGTTATAGCGAGCAACATCCTTGATGCTTTTATACATGAAGCTATGAGCTTCACATTTTTGATATTTTGGTCTTCGGACAAAAACACTTTTTGTAAACTCTTATCGTTATAAATATGAGGCTTCTACTGGCTTACTTGTTTTATGTACAAAGTGTGATTGGATTTTATAAATGTCTCAAATTTCTATATAACACATAATTAGCCAATGTACCTGTTAATGTATTTAGACATCTAGGAATGTGTTGATGCTCAATGTAATCAAAATGACGTTCCAAGAGGCGAATTCGTAAATATACCCTTAGCAAAGTAGGACTCCGGATGGAATAAATGTTACTCAACTGTAGGACTACCAACTGTGAATCAAGTTGTACAATAAGATGATGGATTCCAAGTGAAACAACGTCAGTTAACAACTTGATAACTGCACTGTATTTCACAATATTGTTAGTTGCACGACCAAAGAAAACACCATGTAGACTGATCAATTCATCCGTAGGTGTATAGATTTCCCAAGCAACAAACACTAAGTTTTGAGTGCTACAACTAACCCATCAACGAAGCCAATATAGGGTAGCGAAGACACTGACATCTGGAAACCAAGCACAATGCAAGGTAAGCGACAGAAGGGCGAAACCAAACAATGAAAAAACACACAAGAGTATGATACAGTAAAAATACATAACACTCATGAAAACATGATTTAAGCATAGTACTTCTTCAAGTAAAGCCCCATTTTTGGGTTCACTCAAAGGAACTCCATCATAATCTACCAGCTCATAAGCCCCTTTCTCCAACACTCATTTCACAATATAAGGGCCCCACCACATGGGCTTGAATTTACCGACCCCTAGCAAATCACGATCTTGCTCGTAAAAAAGAACTAGATCACCTTTAGAAAAAACACGTGGTTTGACATGCTTGTCATATTGAACTTTGACATGCTTTTTCTGAGTTTTGATAACTAAGGCGACATCACAACAGGTCTCGTCTAATTGCATTAAATACAAAGACGTTCCTCTTCAACTAAGGTGTTAGGGAGAAGTTTGACGACTAGTTTCAAAGACGGGATTTCACATTCAATCGACAAAATTTCTTCAATACCATATACTAACTGGAAAGGTGTGAATCTTGTGGCAGAATTAATGGATGTTCGATAGGCCCATAATGCTGAGAACAACATCGTGTGCCAATTTGACCTATGAATTCCTACCATCCGTTGAAGCATTGTAGTGAGAAATTTGTTAATTGCTTCAACCCGACCATTGGCCTGTGGATAATAGGGGGTTGAGTTTTCATGCTGAAGACCCAAGTTCTCAGTAAGTTCAGACATCATGAAATTGAGAAAATGACTACCGTGATCTGTAACAATGGATTGAGGGACACCAAATCTAGTAATGATATGATTTAATATGAACAACATTATAGTTTTCCCAGTATTATCAAATGTAGGCATCGCCTCGGCCCACTTAGTGAAATAATCCACAGCTATAATAATGTATCCATGCCTCCCGAATGAGTGAGGGTTACATGTCATGAAGTCAATACCCCATTTAGCGAATGGACCAACATAAACTACAGGGTGAAGAAGAGTAGGGTGAGATCGGATCTTATTGTTGTAGGTTTGACAAGCATGGCATTTTTGGATGACAATGATGCAATCCTTAAATAGTGAAGGCCAAAAATAACCTGCTCGTAAGATATTTTGGGTAGTGGCATACCTAGACATATGACCGCCACATGCTCTAGAGTGACAGTCATTCAAATCTTTCTCAGCTTCACCGTAGGTGAGACATCGTCGAAATATGGAATCAATACCACGGTGGTAAAGGGTGTCACCAAGGATGATGTATTGACGGGCTTGATACCGGATATGATGAAAATATGTACTAGAAAGATCAGGCTAGAAAGTTTGGGTCTGGAGATAGATGATGATATATTCATACCATATGTCGTCAGAACTGATCAGAAAGAGAGATTTGTCAGGTAAGGAATCCTCTGCCACAACTTCTGTTTCAGTAGAGGGAAGGTCACAAATGAATTTGGCAAAAACCAAAGACTTCTTTGATTTGGCACGCTCAAACTCCTAGAGAATAACTATCCATTTGGAGTACTTCCCCCCCAACAATTTTCGAGTAAGGATATGTTCTATGGGGTTGCAATCGGAAATGATGGTGGTTATGCGTAATAAGATGTAGTGACGAAAACGTTGAACAAATTGAACAGCTGCCAAGGCCAGTTTCTCTACATGAAAATATTTGTCTTCGGTGGTCGTGAGACTCCGACTCAAATAGTATATAACATGCTCATCATGCGAGTCATCCTCTTGGACTAGAACCATAGCAATGGTAGAGTCCAAAGCAACTAAGTACAAGAAATAATCTCGACTATAATCAGGTGGAAATAATAGTGGTGTATGGGTTAAGGTGAGTTTCAAAGCTTCAAAGGCTTTGTTGGAAGTGTTGTCCCATACAAAATCGTAGCCTTTCTTGAGAAGCCAAGTAAATCCTTTCGTTAATTCAGCGTAGTTGGGAATGAATTGACGTAATTTTTTTTCCTTCCCTTGGAAACTTTGGAGTTTGCGTAGTGTGGAAGGAGGAGGTAGATTGAGAATGGCCTCAAGCTTCAAGGGGTCTACCCTAATCCCATGTATAGACATGATAAAACCAAGAAGACGTCTGAATTCCACACAAAAAAAACATTTGTGTGGATTCAAACGTATGCGATAATGACGACAACGTAGGAAAATGGCCCGTAGATGTGTCAGGTGATCTTGATGATGCATAGAATGCACCGATAGATCGTCTAGATAGGGTTGTACAATGTGCTTGATGTCATGAAAAGCATAAGCTATAGCGTGCTGAAAAGTCGCACCAGCCTTTTTTAGACCAAAAGGTAGTTTCCAGTATGCAAAGGTTCCCCAAGGACAAATAAAAGTAGTCTTATGTTGATCCGCAGGTAAAATATTGATTTGATTATAGCCGGAGAAACCGTCCATTAAGGAGAATATTTCACTCCCGGCACAGTCGTCAACTATATGGTCAACAAAAGGGGTTGGATAATTTTCTTTGGGACAAGGTTTATTGATATCCCTATAGTCTACACAAATGTGGATCATGCCTTGTTTCTTGTTTACTGGAATAATATTGGATACCCAATCGGTCAAAGCCACAGGATAGATAAAGCCAACCTTAAGAAGTTTTTCAACTTCAAGCTTGATAGCAACAACTTTATGTGGATGTACTGGACGAAGTCTCCGTCGAATGGGTTTAGTGTTTGATTAAGTCTTAATCTCATGCACAACAATATCAGGATCAATACCAGGCATTTCTTCATAACTCCAGGCAAAAACGTCACAAAATTCTTGAAAAAGGGGCTTTATAAGTGCAGACCTCATCAGTAGAACATGAGACACCGATATGAACATTTTCTACGACCCCGAGTTTAATCGATATGTCAAGAGGAATGGTAGGTGAACTATTACTCAAGTTCCCTTCATACAAAACATCGTGTGTTGACTCAGGAACAGAAGAAATAACAACAATGATAGACAGAGTCGAAATCCGTTGGTAGCTCTCTATGGTATCATGTTCTAGGAAGATAATAGAACGATGATGCCCACCGTCCCATGGGGTATCTTCCATAGACATGACTTTCATGATCATCTCATCAGTAGGAAAGATCACATGAAACAAATCAGGAGATGTATCACAGAGAGAAGGAGGAGAAGGGGTTGTCGATTGAATAGCTTGATAAGCCAATTCTATCGGACGTAAAGGCATTCAGTCGCCGTAAAGAAGACAATCACCAGAGCTAGGTACTATCCATGGGTCATAGGACTCAGGGGTTTCATGAACATAGGTTGATATCATGTTAATCGAAGCAACAAAAAGAGGAGGAATATCGGGTGGTGGAATAGGAAATGTACCCATCAAGGTTGAATATTTTAAAAGACCCACACTGACATTCTCATAATCGGGAGATGTTTTCAAGATAAAAGGTACGTTTCTAGTACATGAATCAGAATTAAAGAAGGCCAGTTGGTCGACAGTAATGACCTTTCCTTGGTGCAGGAAACGTAACACACGGAAAATGGTAGACACAATTGCGTGCATGGAATCAATCCAGCTACGACCAAGTAGAAGGTTATAATCAAGAGGTGCATCAAATACCTCAACCTCAACATTGACCGCCTTACCTTCTAACATAATAGACAACAAAGGAAGAACACCTTAAGGTTTGAACCCTGTACCATTAAAGGCCTTAAGAGTATTGTGCGACTCGGTAAGAGCAGTAGAGCCAATAGCTTTCCAACAAGTAACGAACATAACGGTAGTCAAGGCTCCTTCATCAATAATGGTTCGACAAATATTCTTATTTTCCACAACCACTTGGATTTAAAATGCTAATTGAGGAGGAAGACTTGGAATATGATCTTCCAAGTCAAATATTATTAAATTGGTATCAGTAGGATCAATTCCATCAATAGCCTTTAACAATTCATTCTGTTGAGTAGGACAACTTTGGAGGACTTCGAGAGCCGACATCGAAGAGAGTGCTTGCGCAAGAACTTCTACAATGCTGTAGTTTTGGGCAACACGTGCGTGAGGATTAAATGAATACTTTCGAACAACGCCCTTGGGAAGAGGACGAAAAACTATATCTAGGCCCAGTTGTTCGAGATGAAGAGGACCGTTTGGAGGTGAAGTTGGGGGGGGGGAGGTTGAACCAACGAAGGTGGTAAATCATCAAATTTCTCTTTCGAAGGAGAATAATCTTTGGCTCGAGTTGCAACTACAACTTCGTTCTTCTTGGAGTCACTAGTACACATAAGGACATAAGACGTGGTAGAAGGAGAAGGTTGGTCATGAATGACCAATTGGGCCTGCTACTGAGAAGGAAAATTTTGTGACAAGATGATGGGTGTAGGAGGTTTCCTAGTCCCTTGAAGGAACTTAGTAACCTCAGCACGTCATGGACAATATTTCGTGTAATGATCATCACCACAGATAAGGCAAGGATAACGAGGTTTATGCTTATCTTTGTCATCAACAGGCTGCGTTTTTGGTTTCTCAGATTGTTGATTATTATTTTTTTCCTCCTTATTCTTATGCTTTCCTTTCTTTTTAGTTTGATTTTTACCGGTAGGTGTATATTGAATCGAATTAACTTTAGAAGTTTTACCGGAGGAAGGAGCGGGAGTAGGAGTATTTTGTACATTAGAAGTAGTAGACTTGGGATTGGTATGATGTTAAGCCCTAATATTGGCTCATTACCCTTTAATTGGGGCATATTACATTAGTAATGTAATTTTATTTATGCCGTCTTTATTCCATTAGTTGTAATTATACCTCCTAGTCTCCTATATATACCAAGGAGACATTTTCATTTGGAATCATCTTGTACTTGAACATTTATGTGGGGTAAAAGGAGGTTGCCCCCTTGAAGAGGCTTATTATCTGAAATTCTCTCTTCTTCAAGGCGTTGAGTACTTATTCTCAGGTTTTTCTATGCTATATTGATATTTGGTTCTTAACATATGGTATCAGAGCTCAAGGTCTTGGGATTTTGCTACTACATCTGAGACACTGTGGAATTTTCACTATAACTTGTTTCCTACAATGATTCTGAAGGAATAGATTGGAGGATATTTAGTATACGGATCAAGGTATGTTGGGTTAAAAATTCATCTCCCGAGGCCTTATACTTTCGGAGATACAACGTTTGTAAGATAGGGTTCTGGAATCATCCTGAATTGAGTCATTGCGGAATTTTCACTATAAACTTTTTTCTGTAACGTTTCAGACCCTAAAATCTGGAGGATATTCTCATAAATTAGTAAGGTATCCGTGGTAGTAATTTCATATTTTGGGTCATCATAAATTTGTAGATACACCCTATGGAAGATAGGGTATCTAACTAGTCCTATTTCCTAGTCTCAAGCAGGTGTTCCGGGTAAAACAATCATAAATTTTTCCTAGAGTATCCAAATTGAGTAAGACTAGTTGCATTAGATAATGGATAGACCGTAGTAGTTCTGGTATGAGTTTCAGAATTTTATATCAATTATTTTGTGTGAGGCACACTATATAAGTGAGATCTCCTGGAAAGGCCAAAAATCAACAAGTTGTGGGGAAGTTACCGTAAATTCCACTTGGCACATCCAACTTTTATCAGACATGTGGCATTGAAGAGAAGAAACATCAATGACCTATAAAAAATAAAATTTCATACCCAGAAGGGCTGAAATTTTGGAGATACAATAAAAGGAAGATTGTCTAGCAGAACCACCTCAAAATCAAGGTTTAAAGTGATACTTGGCCAACATGCCACCAAAAAAGGGAACTTCTACACCAAATAAGCCTCCAAACAATCCTATTTGGACCCTTGATGAAGGTGAAGAAATGTGTAGGGACATAAATGATTTACAAAAGAAGACAGTAACAAAAGATGAACTACAAGAGATGATGGATTCAACAGAAGCTAAGTTTGAGGTAATAAATACTAAGATGGATGCTTTAAAAGGGGAGATCACGGAAGGATTGAAAAATTTTCTAATAGAGAGGACACCTGAAAGTGAAAATGTATCCCATGAAATTCACGATGAGGACACAAGGAAGGTGAATCAAGAATGGAGAAACTCCAACTTTGGGTTGAAGACCAACCACATTCCTAAGATCGATATGAGGAAGTTTGATGGCAAGGACCCAATCACATGGATACTTCAGA